>NIPQ01091621.1:0-42878 GCA_002806875.1 Lepidotrigona ventralis hoosana
TTTTTTTTTTTTTTTTTTTTTTTTTTTTTTTTTTACTTTTTCCCTTTCAACACATAATACATTCAGCTTTTTCTTAATGATCAATGTCGTTAAAGCAAAATCAATCATTTTCACAGATCAACCAATCTGGCAGATAAATATTATTCTTTCTTTTCTACCGTGCTTGCATGTGTAATAACACATATGTACGTAAAAACGGAAGTTTCTTTTGTCTTACATAAAACCCTAGGAGGTAAAATATTGATCGTTACCGAAGCGACAATCGTAGATGATAATCATTAAATCAACCTTCTTTCTATCAATATTTATATCACCACCACATTGAAAAATGTTAAGGTAAACCTGTATCAAAGGTGTGTCGAAGGTGTCGTTCCGATAATACATGAATACATATACATATGTGAGAATTGAATCAAGTTCTTTTCAAAGAAGACGAAGAGCTAGGGCGATAGAGATAGAGATAGAGATAGAGAGAGAGAGAGAGAATGTGTTTTTATGTGTACGTGTACATCCTTTATATCTGTGTGTCTGTATAATTTTATTTATATATGTATATAGCCGAATCAATCACACAGAGAAGCGTTAATCTTCGATAAGGAAAATCACTTCGTCTGGGATCGTATCAGCTTTTAATCCCATTCCATGATGAGGGCATATCTAATACATGATACAGGGAGGATCCACGCAACGATGAACCCTCCCCCTCCCGTGATGCTTCCACGACAAGTTTTCTCTTTCATGTAGTAATTAATACGTATGTACAGAATACAAAAAATTGTTGTTCCTTCTTATTTTCCGAAAACGATCTTTCCCTTCCTTTCCTTGGTAAAAACTGCGGCGAAATTCTTTTTTCTTTTCTTTCTTTTCTTTCTTTTCTTTCTTTTCTTTCTTTTCTTTCTTTCTTTCTTTCTTGTTTCTCCTTCCCCTTTCAATGAGGAGAATTCATACACTTTTTACCAATTGTTACCACGTCCTCGACCTCTGAAACTATTACCCCTAAATTGTCCACCGCGTTTTAGTCCCCTCGGCATGAAGTTGCCGATCACAGGTCCGCGAGGTCCTCTGTCCATCCAAGGAGCTCTTGGACCACCTCTGAAACCTCTGCCTCTCGGTGGACCTCCCCTCCATGGAGGAAATGGAACTGGACCACCGAGACGCGGTCGGAAATTCGGCCCAACGTCGAAATCATACATTCCTGAATGCGACGACTCGGCCGAGACCTGCGGTATCGGGCCATTCAAACCGGAATCAGACTCTGTCGGTGTCGGTGGCCCGTTCGACAAAGCGATCTTTTTACTCGAATTAACGTCATTCTCGTCGAAGCTGCCATTCGTTGACGGTCTTTTCAATTCGTTGCTTGACATTAAGTTGCCAAGATCGTCTAACTGATCTGGCATATGTTGCTGTTGCGTCTGTTCAGAGAAATTAATTTCCTGGCCAGTGTTTTCAATCGACTCGCTGCTGTCACAGGTCTTCTCCGACATCACGGCTTCAGGATCAACGTGTTGCTCGTATTCCCCGACAGAAACGTATTGCGAGTCCTTAGGATCCGTTATCACGGATACAACGGTCACTTGATTCATTGCTTGTTGCTCGTCTGGATCCGTAATTGGAGGCTCGGGCTCGTGTTCGTGAAGATTCGAGCCAGTTGAATATACAGACTGCTGATCGAGATTCCGTGAGTTTGGCGTGCCGTGTGACAATCTACGATCCTGATCCATGTTCTCTTCTTGCTCCGTATCTGGAAGATGTTCCGCGTTCGTTGGTGCATCCTTTTCGTTAGGCAGTCCTATCGGCATACCCTCCTCATCGAGAATGACGACAGTGTCTGGCGCAGCCACCAACAAAGGACGACTGTTTGGCAGAATTTCTGGTGAAGATCTTTGATGTTCTTGCGATCGAGACTTACGACTGTTTTGAAGATTCCTCTGTTTATGGTCATCCGAATATCTGTCTCGCCGGTTCCTCGCGAAGCCACGGTTACCTCGGCTTCCTCGATCGTTCCGATGAAAACCAACGTCTCTGTGCTGATGCTCCGTGGACTGAGAGTACCTGCCACGCATTTGTGGCTCGCCGGTGAATTCTTGATTAGATCGTAACGTATGATTCTCACGATACTCGAATTCTTGCTTTGGAAATTCTGGTTGCGTTTGGTGTAGCTGAAGGAATTCCTGTTGGAAGTCTTGCTGGTTTTGGATGAAGTTCGGCGGCGGCCTGTTTTGATGGAAATTCGATTGAGTTGGATGAAATTCAGTGGGATTGTGTCGAAAATCTGTTTGATCTTGATGAAATGACGGTTGGCCTGGATGGAATTGCGGTGGTGGGGGTGGAGGTGGCGGAGGTCCTGAATGCATCATGTGCACATCTTGTATTATTTGTCCATGCGATCCTGGCATTTGGCCGGCAGGAAGTGGGATCATTCGCATGTCCATGTCCATGTGCTGTGAAGTCGCTGATTGATTACCAACTCTCATGTCTCTATCTTGCGATCGTACGTCAACCAATACCCTCCCCTTTGGCTTACTATCAGTCTCATCGTCTGACATTTCCATATCGACACTTTCCACGATATCGCCTGGTTGCATATGTTGCCTGATTTCGTATTGCAAAGCATTAGAGTTATCATGTATTATGAAAATTGAAATTTGTATTCCAAACGCAATCCTACGAGATTCTAGTAACTGATAGTTTTCAATATCTTACCGGTAATCTTGATCACCCGTAGACCATAGATTGTTACTGTTGGTTATCGTATTCATAGTATCGTTGGTATTATGATTTGCTGGACTTCCTGTTAAACTAATTAAATTTCGATGATCGACATCCGCTGCTTTCATTAAACGATATGGCAATTGATTCTCCACTGTCATCGGGATAGGTATTACTCTAAAAAATGTTTAATTGTTTAATTAGATACGGTTTCTGTTCAATTTTCTTTCACTGGCGTATGAAGGGCAAATTTAAAAAATGACCAAACTTTTACTACAAAAACTTCATTGCTCATTTGAAATAGNCTATTTTTAATTTTTTTTTTTTTTTTTTTTTATATTTTTTTTTTTTTTTTTTTTTTTTTTGAACATTCATCGTGTATGAAATGATTATATTTGAATTTTATTAATTAAATGTTTCACCTATGATCTACATCTCCAGCAGTATTCAAAAGGGATTCTTGTGGTTGAGAGTCATCGTATTCAACTGGATCTGTAAATCCAGTTTTCTCATACATGGGTGGTGATTCTGGTGTTTCGGATAGAATTTCGTTCTTCCCTCTAACAGTACCAGTCCACGTAGACTCGTTAATAGAATCCCACCTATCAACGTCACCATCCATCCATGTTTTTGTTTTCTCGTCGCATTCGCCAGGCCAGGTTGGATTCATACTATTTTTTCCTGCAAATGTTACAGAACCTGCTATGTTATAAACTTATAAAGTTAATATCAAGATTCTGTTCTGTGTTGCATTGTGAAACAAATTCATACCCTTTTCTTCCCATTTAGCTGGTTCTTTCATAGTTTCACTCGGAGGTGTCCACGTTGGAAATTTAGGTGGTAACTTATTGTAACAATTTTCATCGTCGAGGAAAATAGGTGGAGGTAATGGTGGAGGTGGTAAGGGATTAACAGTATTATTATTAGTCGGGCCGTCAAATGGTACAATGTTACTCTGACTGTTTTGACTGGAATACGGGGAAGGAGTATGCGACTCGCCGGACAAATTCCGAACAGGTAATGGAGTACTGTGTGTTAGAGGACAATTATTCACACCTATAGATGTGTTTTGATTACTCATAATTCTTGAAATCACGGGAGTTACTGAATGCTGCCCTAATACAGGTGAATGTCTATAATTCGAACGCTGCGGAGATTCCACTCGCGACTCTGGAATATCTAGACCAAGACCAGGAATACCACCAGGATCTTGTGATCCATCGGAAGAAGGAAGAACAGTCTTTAAGAAACTAGAGATATTAAAATCTGCGTTGTTACTTTCGTTTTTGGAGGGCCTCATATTGATCACTTCTATTGGTTTAGCCTAGCAAAGCATATGCAATACTTTTATAATGTTTTATCAAGTAATAAATGTCCATTTTAATTAAATATATACCTCTAACGATTCATTATACTGCTGCGACATTCCAGTCGGCGTTAACGACCTTTCATTAAATATGTTTCGCTTTAAAATGAAAAAAAAAACAATTGTTCATTCAAACAATATTCGTCAAAGTTAATATTTTCTTTTAACTATCTTACCATATTACCAAAATCCACGTTTCCTCCCATAAAAGACGAAAAATTATTAGTAAAATCACCAGAATCATTGCCTTGACCCATCTCTGGAGCTGGTACAGGTACTGGATCATACTCATGAGAATATGAACCATACATAGATGGCGGTGCTACATCTATAATTCCTAATTGATTTTGAGATTGATTTTCTTCTCCTGGAAGTTCTATATCACTATCAGGACTTGGAGATGGAGCATTTATATCTGGTGATGGAATTGGTGAAACTAACGTCGGTAAAAGTTCATCTAGTTTCTTCTTCAAATTCTTTACACGACTACCAAAATTTCTGTATGCCTAACAAAAGATTTTTAAAAACGTTAAAAAAATCATTAGTGGACATTACGGACAATATACTGTCATGGCTAGTATGCTTTTTTTCAATATACTTACATTAGTAACTATTTTCACTTCACCTCTTTGAGTTTCATAAAATTGATCAGCTTGTTCTAATAGCTCAAGTACTTGTGTCCTTTCTCTAATTTCTGCCTCTAATGCGCGTACATAGTTCTCAACATTTCTAACTGCCAAGTCCACTTCTTTTTCTGCGTCTTCAACTCTTCTTCTATCTTTTAACGAAGCACACAATTCTTCTGCATTCTCTATATCTATATTACTTTCACGTAAATCTCTTAATCGTGCATCAGTCGCTTGTTCTAACGTGGCACATGATCTCATAGTAGAAATAAGTAAAGCAGCTTGAAATTCTTCAGGCGGTGCTGTTGGCTGAGGCTCTAACTTCTTTTTTGGAGCTGCTGAAATTAACCCGGACAGATCTGCCAGGAATTCTTCATCATATACTTGTCTCTGATCCCAAATCTTAAAGATCCTCAATATGCGATGTTTCACTTTTTCATCTCTAACCATAGTTGTCGCTCGTTGCAAAGTTGTACCCCACGATTCCACGAATTCAAAATTCTTTCTCTTTGAATATTGTATAACATCATTCGCCAGATAAAAGAGCGTAAGACGATGTTCAACTTTTACTATTATTTAAAAAAACATCATTGTTATCTGACAAGTTGCAAATCAATAAAAAAAAAAAAACAAAAAATACAATTTAAGCTACAACTTGAAAGCATGATCTCAAAATTTATTAAACTTGCATATAACTTACATATAACGCAAATAATTTTACAAACAACAGAGCTAAATGTCACAACAATAAAATACTACATTGGTTTTCTATCAGGTTTTTATCGCAGAAAAACTAAATAACTTGTCTAACTAAGATATTTTATACTTCAGAGTTCTAATTGCTTTTTGGGATATTTTACATTGTAGATCTAAAAGCATTTTAAGATCATGCCAATTGATATTGGTACTTAATACCAATAGTGCAAGTAACTTGAAAATAAAGTATAAGTTAAGAAAAACAAAATCTGAAATCACAGTGATACAATACTATCGACACAGAAAGTACAATAGCAAGTTTACCTTTTTTGAGAACTTGTAACCAGGTGGCAACAATCTTCTTGTGGTGCTGTCTCCTCTCCAAACACCAAGCAGAGAGGCCCTGTATCGACTCTTGTGAGTCCTTTAATGTATGAAGCCTTCGCTCAAAGAGCTCTACATCAAATTCGCCTGATGCCATTATGCACTCGTGCAATTCATTTACAGTGTGGCGTTTACAAGACTGATCGAACGTTACGTTTTAACGTGAACCACCGAGAGGAACACGTGGAACGATGTTCTGGTATCATAGGTATGCCCATCAAAGCCAATCAACCTAACCAAGTAAGTATCGCTGCTATGTCGATCGTCGGGTTATTAAACCTCGTGAAACGTTCATTTGGGTCAAACCATCTTACGTTCCCTGTTCGCGTTGACGTTCTCCAATTCTTCGAGACGTTGTTTCGCACAGAAATTAGCAGAAATTACGGTGAAAAATCACTCGGCCCGCAACTCGCGCAATACGCACGTTGAGGATACCGCTTTTACGTCGCCTGTAAACCTCGAGGAAACTTTCCAAATCCTGCCAGTGAATCTGTCACCACGACAATTTCATCCGCCCGATATTATTGCACGCACAACATGTCAACTGTCGCTGGTTATTTCAAAGTTATCATATTTCTATCTGACCGATCTTGAAAACAAGGGTTCGCCATCTTTTTGGAACCAAAACACGAGCGCGCAATGGCCGGCGCGATTTTCCAGTATATATAGGGTAACACCGAAATAAACAGCGATCAGGATAATAATTAAAACGATAATAGCAGCAGTAACAGTGATCGAAATAATAATGACAAACTTGGCGAGATTGTGTTTTCTAAAAACGGAGCGAAAGTCGCGAAACACATAGATCCGAAGGCTCATCTTTCCTTGGATGTAAATACACTTTGTTTATACCGAATCTTCCACGGGTGGTCGTCACGTATCAGAATCATTCAACGTCCTCAGTAATTTTCTTTCCACTTGGAAATAAATATCTCGGTAGTACACGAAATCCTATCCTGTCGTCACGTGTGATGATGACATTCGAGATATTTTACACGATTTTTTTGCGAAATTTTTTAAACGATATTTTAGTCTGATATGCATTTTTTAAATATTTTAGTCTAATATACATGTGTATATTATTAAAGAAGGAGAGTCCATACTTATAATGTAGTTCTAAAATCTTTGTACAGTCGGAAATAATTTTTCTGTATAAAAAATAACCTAAAAATACGGAACGATATTGGGAATATTGAATATTGGTTAAATGAGTGCATCTAACAATAAGTGAAAGAAATTTGGTTAATTCGTCTAATTTGGATGGTCATCGTTGTTTTCCATGTTTACAAACAGCCCAAATCAAGATTCGAGGTAATCTTAAAATAAACAAGGTTGTGTATTAATTTTAATAATTTAGGAACATCGCGTTCGATGTTACAACTTTAATTCGCAAAAGCAATATTATATGGCTTATACTTCCTTAATTCATCTGCAATTTGCATCTACGATGTCAAATGCTGTAGCTTTAGGATTTATTTTTAACTATGAAAATATATAAATTATTAAAACTCTTACCATATTTATTATTTATCAAATCGTGATTATATATATATATATATATATATCAGATCATGATTAACATTGTTTGTTAATCATGAGAAAACGAGAGAGAAATAGTGGCGAACCGAATTAATTAAGTGAATATCATGTTTAAATTTATTTTTAAATTTATTTATTAAATTTATAGGTTATTTGGAGTTACGAATTTATGAATTTGTTTCTTTCAAAAAGAAACGCAGTTTCATATTATTGTCATCTTATTTTATTATATTATTGCCAAGTGAATTTTATTTCGTATTAATAAACTTTTACGTAAGGAATCGTGTTCCTTTCGATTACAATTTCGGTATTACCCAGTATAGCTCGAGGCTAAATTCACGAAGAGCATTCTCTTGCAAGGATGTCCACGTTTGAATTTGTTCTTTTTTATTTTTACATACTTTGTAATACGTTTTCCAACTAATAGTTTATATTATTCAATCGTTCCGTGACGAATAATAAACGAGTATTTACAATCTTCTTTTATGCCGCAGTTCAATAATATTACAACGACCTCTGATTCGTAATTTTGTTACTGAATGAACAAAATCTAAGCTAGCCGATAAAATACGAAAATGGATAAAATTAAAAATATTTTTAAATACCAGTTTTATTCATTCCATTATCTTAATTTATTCATGAATCTAAATATCTAAAAATGTTCAATATTTAAAAGTATCTGTCTTTTTTTTAGATTTGAAATTGATTATCGAGCACAGATCATCTTAATTCCGAGTCCATTTCAAATTTGTTGTCAGTTGGATTAATGATTAATGAATTCGATTTGAATCGCAAGCTCTATTTGCAAATTAACTGTATATACATAAGAAAAAAAGGACTCGATGAGAACATTTACGAAGCGACATCTCAAGTTGAAAGTTTGTAACTTAGGTGCTGACGATGAGTTTCAGAAGGAATGTAAATCTGATTGGTCATTTCTGATGGATCCAATGCAGTCGTAAAAGTAAGCACGTATTGGTTAAATGTTTCACACCTGCACAGCATTGCACAATGGTAACAGAGTGGGAGGTGCTGCTTTCCCTCTTCTCTCCTCTTCGATACGACTAAACTTGATTTGTAATCATTCAACACTTGGCAGTTGAGTGTGGCTGACGTACGTGTAAAGTAGTTGTGTCGGTAATTTGTTTTCATTTCCCTGACTTTTTCGTGATTAGATAATTAAAAGTTAGGAATAAAGTTCAGAGATTGATATAAAGATTATAGCAAGCATAAGATAACAGTTTTAAGCAGCTGTAACTGTGAGTGACAAGCTTATTATTTCTTATTGGAATTCCAGTCAGTTTTATTTTTCAAAAGCACTCCGAAATGTCACCAAGAACGAAAGTTTATGTTATTGGCGTCGGTATGACAAAATTCGAGAAACCGGGTAAACGGGATGATTTCGACTATCCGGACATGGCGAAAGAAGCAGTTACGAAAGCTTTGCAGGATGCAAAGGTCTCTTATAACGAGGTGAAAGCAGCCTGTGTAGGATACGTTTACGGGGATTCCGCCTGTGGACAACGAGCGCTATATCAAGCTGGTCTTACTGGCTGTCCTATATACAATGTAAATAATAACTGTGCTACTGGTTCAACGGCTTTAATAATGGCTAAACAAATAATCGAGACTGGTTCTGCTGATTGCACGTTGGCCCTTGGTTTTGAGAAAATGGAGAAAGGTTCTCTAATGTCTAAATTCTTAGATCGTACTAATCCAATGGACAAACATGTAGAACTCATGGCCAATATTGCTGGTAAATCATTACAAATTATTAATGAGCTATTTGTTGTATAAAAAAAATCTATATTCCGCAGATTTTATTCTTTCTCTATTGCTGATTTATATTTTTATTCTCAGGCATAAATGAGAGTCCACTCACTGCCCAAATGTTTGGAAATGCTGGACTTGAACACATGAAAAAATACGGTAGCAAAATTGAGCACTTTGCAAAAATTGCTTACAAGAATCATTTACACTCTGTAAACAATCCGTACTCGCAATTCCAAGAGAAATACACGTTGGAGCAGATAATGAAATCTCCGAAAGTATTCGGACCGCTTACCAAACTTCAATGTTGCCCAACATCCGATGGTTCAGCAGCTGTGGTTTTGGCTAATGAAGACTTTGTTCATAAACATAGACTTGAATCTCAAGCAGTAGAGATTGTAGCGATGGAAATGGCCACAGATCCAGCTTCAACATTCGCAGAGAAGAGCTGTATTAAACTCGTCGGGTATACAAGTTTATATCTTGATCTAATGCAACATTAAGAGAAACAAGTAACATTATTATTTGTCTATCTTGTAGCTACGATATGACGAAATATGCTGCTGAAAAGATGTTCACTCAAACTCCTTATAAACCATCTGATGTGGATGTTGTAGAATTGCACGATTGTTTTTCTACTAATGAACTTCTTACTTATGAAGCATTGGGGCTTTGTCCTCCAGGACATGGTGGAAAGTTAGTTGATGCCGGAGACAATACATACGGAGGGAAGTATGTAGTAAATCCTAGTGGTGGTTTGATCTCAAAGGGACATCCTTTAGGAGCAACAGGATTGGCTCAGTGTGCCGAACTTTGTTGGCAACTTCGAGGAAAGGCTGATAAACGGCAAGTGCCAAATGCGAAACTTGCTCTACAACATAATATAGGGTTAGGTGGAGCAGTTGTTGTTGCTCTATATCGTATGGGGTTCCCTCAATCGTTTGTAATTAAGAAAAATCTGAGTGCATCCTCTGATCTTGATCAGTTCAAGGCGACTCCGTTGTTTAAGTTATTAGAGATCGCAATGCAAGAGGATGAAGAAAATTTGATTGAAAAAGTTCGCGGAGTGTTCGGATTTAAAATAATTAATGGTCCAGGAGGTGCCGAAGCCTATTGGGTCGTAGATACTAAAATAGGGAAAGGAAAAGTAGAATATAACGGAAAGACTAAAACCGACGTTGTAATCGTGATAAGCGACACGGACATAGTCGATTTTATTTCTGGCAAATTACATCCACAAAAAGCATTTTTCCAAGGAAAAATTAAGATCCAAGGTAACATAGGGATGGCAATGAAATTAATTGAGTTACAAAAACGCGCTGGCAAAAAGATCGAACTCCTTCGTTCTAAATTATAAATAACAAAGATCTTTAAGTCTTTCAATGAATGAAAACGATATTTCGATATCGAATATGATATAAATATGATTCCAGGAACCAAAAAATTGTTACGTAATTAACACATATGTTGTAATCAAATTATTACCGTAATCTAAAGGGATACTTATTCAAAGTATGCATACTCATTCCACTAGAATCATATATATTAAATATATATATATATATATCTTAATTGTTGTTGTGTACGTATACACAAAATTGAATGATTTAAAAAATGATATCGTTTGATTACATGATAAAAAGAAAAAAATTTTTATATGAGATATATCACTAGTTACTATTTCGTTTTAAATTCTATTTTTATAAATGTTATCTCATTTTAAAAGAATTATATTTAATAAGAAAAAGTGAATAAATAAATCACAAAAAAATAATAATAATCAATAATTTTTTTACTCGATAAGTACGAAATATTTTTTATCTACCTTATCAAGCTTTTAATCCAATTCATAGTCCAAAGTAATTCACGATTATTTCTCAGAAATAATTATGTTGATCCTAAGACACTTTTATTCCGGATTCGTTGTGTTACAAGTAAATATTAATTATTACATATCTATAAGACCATATTATTATATCTTGTTGTATTGTATTCTTTTTTTACTCAAAAACATTTCTATTATTATATAAATTGATAGAAAATGCATTTTTATACTATTTCTTATAAATGATAGAAAACATTATTAGACAAATAATAACATAAATTCAGAAACAGAAAATATACTGAAAAATATAAAATGACGTACAGAATTTATGGGGTGCTGGGTTTTTAATTTCATTAACGACACTTATTTTTTTATTATAAAATAAATTGAACGAATAAATTATAATATATTTCATCAAAATGATATTCTTGTTCCTTAACTCCATGAATTGCGATAGTGTTTTCCTCTTCGTTTCTAGATTCGTTTATTTTATTTTGTACGAAACCGATTTCTTATTGAAAAGTAATGGAAATTACTTCACAAATGTGGAATGTTAACTACTTATATCACATATGAGATATAAGTAGGTATATTACATATCTCATCATATATTTACATGTAATCAGTTTTTAAATGAAAAATCACATATTATCATAAGCAGTTCAAATTTATATTCGTAAAAAATGTAATAAATGAAAATAAATTTGAAAGTGCATAATTTAGCATAATTTACCATGCATAATTTAACACAATAAAAATATCTAACAAACTAAAATTACTTCTTTTTTACAGTCTTATATGAAATAGTCATGTTTCATGAAATCTATCGTATATAAAATTAATTGGTTCGCTCAATGACTACGTATCGCATTTTATATTATAATATTTCATTTACAGTAATGAAATATTAAAATGCATCGTATTAAGAATTTATGCATTATCATGTGTTGAATAATTCATTTTTAAAGCTAGAAATTATAAACAATCAGAACAGAAATTAACATAAATTACTACGTCCGTAACTCTTGTGAAAGAGTTTGTAAAGTTTAGTTTGTAATTGTGCAAGAGAATCCGGTTTATGGGAATCCTTTTTTTTTATTTACTGGTCAGATGGGATCATCACTCTTACAATTAGTGATGTCGCACTTATCTCCAACTCTGCGTGCCCGTGTACGTGTGCACGAAATACCTGTAGAGCGCACTATATTTATAGCTAGAGATAAATATACATTTTGGCATCGGTCCAGATCATATACGTGCAGGTCTGAGGCGAGTTAGGGCCTAACTCCTGTAATAGCAGCACCGTGTCAGTGGTATTAGTGACGTCTGTCGACGTGTGATCGTCGCAAGTACTTATCTATAGAGAGAGAGAGAGAGGGGGGAAGAAAAAAGAAGAAAAAAAAAAGTGTACGAGTGAAAAACAATCGAAAAATCGAAACATGTAAAACGTACCGCGAAACTTAAGAGACACTTTGAACAAGTGCATTCGTTACTCCTAGTGATTAGATTAGACGTCGATTATTTCACGTATTATACGCTGCTGATTTCACTCGTTTAGAGAACTAGCAGGCACTTCCCTTATGTCGTATCCTCGAAATGGAAGGTGCACTCGTGAACAGAGAGCTCGAGTATTCTTAACGACGCCTGCGACAAATTTAATCGCACCCGCTGGCTGTGAAGCACCCCTATTTGCGTGAACGTCGATCAAGTAAGTACGCGATCGATATGGAATTGCGTAAGATCGAGCCAAGTTCGAAAAAAAAATTTTCCTTCTCACGTGTACTCGATTGTCCACGTTGGAGAAGCGAGCATTTTTTACCAAGTATGAGTCAGAGTGGCTGGATATGCTTTTATATATTTGCAAGGTACAAACAACTGTTTCCTCTGCGTTAAAACGCAGTTGGCGAGTTCCTGGGAAGCGACACGTTCTCAGGAAAAGATTAACGTAATGCATCAATTAGGTCAGACTCAAATTAATATTGTAATTCGCATTCAACTTCGTACTGAGAATTCACATTCAAATCCAGGGATAATTCGCGATTATTATCAATGATCGAATCATTTTTACAATTCGATCAACTTGTTTATGATTTAAAGATGTTGGATATGTGAAAAGACGTTCGTGATGTGTATCCATTTCAATTGAACAAGTTGAAGCTGGTTTTCCATTATGTTATCTGTTTTGATAACATTTGATAACTTTTCATTGTTTATTAAACACTTTTGTCATCATTTCTTTCTTGAAAGCCTGCCTCTTTCAACGCATTCATCTAGAAAATAGGCCATGAAGAAAATGAAATATTTTTGCTAATGTTTTGTCTCTCTAACAATAAGTTTCTTTAGTAAAGTACATAGTAAATAATTTTCTTAGAATTTTATCAAGTTATAGAATATGAATTTTTTTCAACAACTCGATGTTTTTTTACATTGATCTACCTACATCTTGTATATTGCTCATCTTGTGATTTTTTTTTGAAACGCATTGAAATGTATTGATCAACGAAGAAAAGAACTAGTTTCTAGTTTCCTCGACAAGTATTCAGATCCTGGTAATCTGAAAATATATTGCCATCGATGGATAACAGAGAATTTAGAGCCGTGTACAGTTTCCATTAATGTTTCCGAAGCACACAGTTATAACTATCTATAAAGCCATGTTCCGAGCTGAATTTCATTTATCCATTGCCAAATATTTCGACGATCCGTCGAAAGCCAAAGTCTCGTCTCGTCTCGCCTCGCCTCGCCTCGCCTCGCCTCGCCTCGCCTCGCCTCGCCNGCCAAAGTCTCGTCTCGTCTCGCCTCGCCTCGCCTCGCTTCGCTTCAACTCTCGTCTTCTCCGCTTGCGAAACATTCCAATTCGTTTATTATAAGCCTTATTAATTCAAGGTTTCATTTTTTAGGTAAACTCTACTTTCGTCGGTATCGATTGCTCGTTGAACAAGCCGTTTACACGTTAGAATCTTGAAAGACACGCCGAGACACGTATCTTGCGGCCCATGTGACGCTCGTACGAGATATGCCTCTGCCGGAAATCGTCGAGATTTTCGATTACCAACTTTCTCCATTTTTCGCTCGTTTACGTTGGTACGATGAATTTTATCAGGATCCATGCGTCATGTTGTTTGTCGTCCCGAGTCGCTCTCTCATACTTACATTAACATTTTTCTGTCGAGAGACTGAAATTACAGTCCAAAGACGCTATACTGATGCTCGACAGCGGGAGACTTACAGCATCACTTATAAATTATATCTACTTTAGTTAATTTGCTTCGAGTTTCCTCGCTGCAGATGTGAAACGCGCAAAAAATAGCTCGACAGCAAAGTGTTAACTATGATCGTCATTTTGTGTGAATGGAAAACAAATTCTTTTTACACTACTTACTTTAGTTAATTTGCTTCGAGTTTCCTCGCTGCAGATGTGAAACGCGCAAAAAATAGCTCGACAGCAAAGTGTTAACTATGATCGTCATTTTGTGTGAATGGAAAACAAATTCTTTTTACACTACTTTACGTGTGTGTGTGTGTGCGCGCGCGCGTGTGTGTACGTAAAGTAGTGTAAAAAAAATTTGTTTTCCATCCACACATATGTGTTATTTTGAAACTAATAATTTGTATTTATTTATAAAAAGCATGGTATCAAAGTTTAGATTCATGCGCGCGCGCGTGTGTGTACGTAAAGTAGTGTAAAAAAAATTTGTTTTCCATCCACACATATGTGTTATTTTGAAACTAATAATTTGTATTTATTTATAAAAAGCATGGTATCAAAGTTTAGATTCATCGGTTGTAATTTATAATGAACTGCTGTGATTTCATGATGCACTTTAGAACTTTAAACTTTTACTTCGTGCGTGTGAATATTATGTTATACAGCGGAGAGCAAAACTGAACGTACACGTGGTTTTAACCCAATTTTAACACAATCGTACTCGCAAATACACACTGAATATATACGCGTGAGATACAAATCTAATTGTACAACTTCCTCCAGCTTTTCATTTAAAATTGAATAAATCGGCCAAGGAAAATCCTACCTTAAGTTTCATAGCGCCGTTATAAAAGAAAGATTTCAATCTTGTAAAAAACAATAATAGATAATAAATTTTGTTAGAAATATTTCTTTGTCAGATCACATTGGAAAATCGTGATATAGCATATACCTTGCACAATCTTATATCCTAGTTCCAAGAGTCAACAAGTTTCATAAAAAAAATTTAAAGACAGATTTACAATGATCACAATGAACAAAAAAATGTGTTTACATATAGCCTTATTTTTAAATAAATTCTACATTTAATTTTCAAGGCATCAAACTTTTATAGTCGACGGTACAGCTACATATAACTAATAATACTTGATGAAAGCATTAATACATAAATGTTCTAATACATAAATATTATGCCGCATAATAATGAATCTAATAAACACCTATTGCCACTAGACTCGAGATTAAACATTTCAAAGATCAGATTGAAAAATTTCGAATCGTTTCTGACGCCATTAACTACGACGTCTTCCTAAATAAACGAATACATTTGTTTCATCGAACGAGCATGCGTCCATCATGAGTCAAAATATTGCACTACATGAAGTGACACCGTGGCTAAACGTCGATTTCATTTATGTGTGCACGTGACACACGCGATACTTATGTATTCTGCAAAGTATGACACGCAAAACTAATACATGTATAATAGGAACCTATTATCATGTTAACGACACGTTCGAAAGAAAATGTGTTGCATTACATTTGCGTATATCGATTCGTATATTCTATTTTTATGTGTAGAATGCACCACATGTATTCCTCGAAGAAAGGAGATCCTCTCTGTCCCCTTGGTTTCCATCCGCAAGTGCGATGGCCGACCCGTTGCAAAAGATGCTTTAGGTATTATTTTGTCGCTTATTTTCACTATATAAAAAATAATATATTAATAATATTTAAATATTTATAAATATTAATATTTAAATAATAATAATATTTAAATATTTGTAAATTATTAAACTATATAAAAAATAATACATGTATAAGAGGAATAGCAGTAAAAAAACGTGTTTAGAGATTACAAGGAGCACGGAGGGAAGAAAGATAGTTTGAGGGATATCGCATCATCGTCCCCTAGTTTATCGTATGATCAATCTTCAGGCCGGTAAGTAACGTATGCAAATTTTTATGCATTCGTGATAAACGTATGCAAAACTTCGAATAATTTATACAAAAAAATATTCATGCTTTTTTTGCAAATGTAAACATGCAAATAGGTCATTAAATATGTATACATTTTTTAACCACGTTTTTATTGCATTTTACACGTGAAACTATATGGATATGTTTGCAGATCATAATTAAAATAATTAAGGTAAATTAAGCCTTCTATCACTTTTCCAACTTAAAAGAAACAAATGGATAAATATTAAATTAATAATTTCTCTTTTCTCTAAACTCTTTCTAATCTAAACTCTTTTTCTCGATGATAAATACAGTATTTCTATATTCAATCGCGTGTAAGATTCGCAGAGATATTTATGCATTTACTTTCTATTATAGTTTCACGTATAAGTTACTTTCATGTCGTGATCCTCTAGTTTTATCTAACGTCGTGATCATTTGTTTCGGGCTTGCTGCAATTATGTTTCAAAACTAAGTACCCTAATTATATAAATACCCTATACGCATCTTCGAGAAAGTGGTGTACTATATTGAATAATACAATTGTGATGTAACATTACAAAAAATAATTAGATAATTAAGTATCTAATTAAATAATTCGAAAAATTTCGTAATTGCCTGCCAAGGGATTTGAAAACGAATAGATATTTGCAACACCGACCAGGTATTTTATTGTCAAAAACTTCGAAAATATACATCACATGTTAGAAATACTTTTATAAAAATTTTATAATATGAAAAATACTTTTATATAAATTTTATAATACTTTTATTTAAAAAAATCTTATAATACGAGAAATACTTTTATATAAATTTTATGATACTTTTATTTAAAAATTTTATAATATGACATTTTGTAAGAAAAATGTGTCAAATTTGACGGATGAGATTTAAAAATTGCGTGACATTACTTTCATTAAATTTTTCTTTCTTATATAGAAAATAATGTAATGTACAAAATGCAATGTATAAAAAGACATGAAACGAAAAGCACTATCGTGACTATTGAAATTATTCACTGTATCGGAATTCGAAAGTCTAACTTTGAGCTTTAACTTCACTTTCACTTCCAGAATCGCTAGAATTACTAAAATCACATATCTTAAACAACTTAAGCAATATCATCGGCGAATCATTAGCATCCAAAAAAATATAGACACATTATCAAGTCAATTATGTCTTACGTTGTGCAATTACTTTTTCTAAATATTATTTTGGCATAGATTTTCAATTTTAGATTTTTAGAAGACAAATCCTTTTAATTAGACAAAAGACAAATTCTATCATTTCTAACATTCCTCGCATTTCGTGCAAACACTAATAGAAACGTTGTCCATCTGTAACAACAATTTAATAATTAAAAATTGAATGAGCGTACAGTAGCATTCGAGCCATAGCCAGTGTAAAATTTAAACTATATTTCGCTACACATTACATAACATGATATTATTTTAAAATTGTAGAGCTTCGATAACCAAAATAAAGAATCTTCAGACACACTGGCATCTTCTATCAGAACTCGAGAAATTAACCAGGAACGTCTTGTGTTAAAGAGACTTAATTTAACAAGGAAAGATTTCAAACTATAGTGAATAAGATTTGATGATAGCATTTTAAAAAATATTGAGCTGCAAGCTATCCTGAGAGAATCCGAGAACAAATGACTTATGATCCTTTATAATAATTCTTATTATATATTATTTAAATTGTATATATATAATATACTATATTTATATTAATATATATATAATATATTATATCTATTATTTAGATTTAATATATACATATATATATATCTATATTCCTTTATATTACTAAAATTGAAAGATTTTTAAAACAGTTTCCAATTTACAGATCCGCCGAAAATGGGAAGCGTGGCTGGTCTTCGGCAACAAACTTGGCAAAGGATGATTTTAGAGGAAGTTCCGAGCCATCGTACGCAGCGACTGGTTGGACTTCACTCATGGATCTTTCTGCTATCGATAACGAAGACGAGAGATTGGAAGGTAGATACATTATGAAGAGGAAGAATGTTGCTTTTCAATGATGATCATCGATAAGCGTGTTTTTCCTTTATTGTTGAATTCATTCCGTTACTCGCAGATAGGAGGCCAACGAAGTTACAGATCAAGGAAGTCATTGATAACAGCAATGAAAGTGCTTCGGAGAATGACGTTGAGTTCATAATTCAGGTAAAGAAAAAAAAAAACCCAAAGATCGTCGTGAAATATGAGAATTTTAACTGTTGCTTGTCGCAGTGTTATAACTCCTATCTTATAACTGAGATATTTGTTAATACAAATTTACTTCAAATTGAATGTCTATGTTCAAGCATTGAAGTTACTGTTCCATGTTACATTGGTTACTTATATCATCGATTTGCTAGATAAAAAGGTGGCGTGATATCTTTCATCCATGGCATATAAATGTATATTTCTAAAGTTTCAACAATATCCATATACATACATCCTAACATATATATAATATATATATATATATATATAACCTACAAACTCATAGAGGCTCAACATAACCTAAAAACTCAGAGAGGATTGATTGAAAGAATTGACGAAAGGAAGAAATTCCCCATTGAAATATTTTTCTATTTCAAATCTTTAAAAAAATTTGCTTGCTCTTAATTATTCTCCAGCAAACTGATGATGTACAGTGCACATACAAGCAATAAATTCTGGATTCTTTCGACATATATATACATAACCTAAAAATTCAGAGAGGATTGATTGAAAGAATTGACGAAAGGAAGAAATTCCCCATTGAAATATTTTTCTATTTCAAATCTTTAAAAAAATTTGCTTGCTCTTAATTATTCTCCAGCAAACTGATGTACAGTGCACATACAAGCAATAAATTCTGGATAGACAGTCTTCCGACAGAACAATGTTCAATTTGTTATTTGAATTGTTTGGACGTTTCGAATCATTTATTGCGCTACATTGAATATTTTTAACAGCAAATTCGAACTTTGATATATGTAAATAACTATATTTCTCCGTTTCATTATCTCATACATGTATTAAGATCCAATGTCATATTTAATGTAATTGCCTGACGATAAAAAAGAAGTACGTAGTATTTGTGTCTGGTTTCTACTTTGCTCTTTCTATCCAGGTGAAGAAGTCAAAGGTCGGCTCTTCGAAAACTAGCGAACAAAATGGAGAACGACGAATGAAAAGCGAGGAATGGACGGAAAAAGTAACCACACTACAGCATTCTTCACTCTGTTTCTAATATTTTTCCCCTTTGACCCGTTCGTTCCACATGTGAATCTTATTAATCGTTTCAACGTACAATGTAGCACGCTTTTAGCAATGATAATATTAGTGCTTTAGATAATTGCATAATTATCAATGCACAACAGTTAATTGAGAATCAATAGAATCCCTTGAATAACAATGTAATTTTTTTTACCTCGTTAGACCGAGATGGAGCAATTAAGGACACAAATAAGAGAATTACAAGCACGATGCGAGAGAGTGGAAAAGGAGAAGAGCGAGATCTTGATGAGGCGACTGTCAACCATGGAGACCATATCGAGCAAGGCTTCGCCGAATGAAATACAAAAACTACAGAAGAAAAATGAAGGTATCAGCTCTAAAAAGAAAAAACGAGCATGAAAATTCCAAAGACAACGTTGTTACGAGATTTGAAGAATATTAAAAAATTTCAACAGTTTTCGAAAAATATCAGATCGATGTGAAATTTTGAGGGGACAGAGAGAGAGACTCTGAGTTCTAAAATTTTCGCTTCGAGTATCTGTTGATTTTCGAGATATAGAAAATTTTTGGTACTGAACTGTCTCTGTGCTCACACATTACTAATACGTCGATACGATAATCGATCTATCTCACTATCTATAGGCATGTATATAGTTCTAGAGAAATTCAATTATCCTCAACATTGTGACTAAGGGGGTGGGAAAATGTACAACACAATCTCAACTCTTACTTTTTTATCGAGTTATGCAAAAGAATACTAAAAGTTTCGAAATATTCGAAATTTCATGTCGATCGAGAACTAGCGTTCTTCGGGACTATATGTTCAAACAAACTATATTTTTCTTTCCCCATTATTACTTTAATTGATGAATTCTCTTAATTGGTAGATAATTAAGTTAATTGGTAGATAATTAAATTAATTGAGAAATAATGTTGCCAATTATATTCAGCGCTCGCGCAAGAAAAGAACAGTTTATTGGCCAAAATCAGAGAGTTGGAGAAGGAAGTGAACTCGAAAACGTTCAGAGGAGAACGAGATCGAGAAAAGGATGAGCTACGCTCGAAATTGAAAGCAGCGGAGAACTTGTGCGAGAACTTGATGGACGAGAACGAAGACATGAAGAAGGAAATCCGACAACTGGAAGAGGAGATATACGAACTGCAGGATACTTTTAGGTAAGGCTACAATTCCTCACCTCTGAATATATATTTTTCTACGTGCATGTTTTCAACTTGTGGCTTTCTTTTTCAGTTCGTATAATAGTTCATATTTTAAACCTGTATAATATATATATATATATATATATATGTTTTTATGATACATAAGAAAGAATTCTGCAAAAATTCTCTGCTTTGAAAAGGAATTTTCAAGTAAAAAAATTCGATTTAACACCCTGTAATTTCATACGTATCGCAGTATAGTTGTAACAACTTCAAAGTTACAAGAGAAAGATATCAAGCTGATTAAATGATTAGGAAATGAATTAATATTGTAAAATTAATATTGTAAAAAAATAACTGCTCGACGCGGAGAAATTTTTCTTATAACGAAAATAGTGATGTCTGATTGATTTGGTTCACTTTTAATTTTCGATAAATTCAATTTTAAAACGTATCCCCTATTTTGTTAACAAGTCATAAGTCCTTGCTCTTTGAAGTCAATTGAAAAATATCCAGAAAGATCGTCATAAAATCGAGATTAATTACTTGATTAGGTATTGTATTGTTTTGATTGTACATTTTTAGGCTCACAGCTGAAAATTTCTTCTACTTTTCAAAATTGAACTTTTCCAAAATTAAGAGCGACGGAGAAAGCCCGGACTTCAAATTTGTAATCAGGCGGCAGAAATCTATTGAAAATCTATTAGAAAAGAGTTATTGATATTTGTCGGACAGTGTAATTATCACAGATAAAGGAAAACTCCAATGCATTTTACTAACTGATTTTGTTTGAAACTCAAATTGATTAACCAACCAGTATATGGAAGTTGATTGATCACAAACAGCGAACTATGACTCGCCATGTGATTTCTTTTTATCTGTGTTTATCAATAACATGTGTCTGTTTTTGTATTAATAAACGCGATTAAACATCGAGATATTCTCGTGCAATGTTATCATTATCTCATTGGAAAGAAAGAAAAAAAAAAAAAGAATTAATCAACCTGGAAGAGACACAAAATCTTGAAGGGGCTCGAAAACAGTGGATTTCCACTTACTGCGACAGGGACCAGAAGCAGAGCTAGGACAAAGAAACAACTCTTATGAATGATATCTTAAAAAAGATGAGTCAAAACACGATATGAAATGCTTGGAAAAGTAAATCGAATTTTTTTTCGTGATTCACACTCGAGGAGAAATACTTAAGCAAAAGATACGAAAAAAAAAAAAGAATAAAAAGAAGAAAGAAATTAATAAAAATTGTCGCCTCTGTTCACGTAGTGTCTACGAAGAGGGACATCACACAGCGCAAAAAATGTTTAGCAAAATGAGCTGTCTGAATTGTTGCAGGACGTCGATCTGGATGGATGATCCCGACTCAAGAACATATATATGTCATTTGCCGAAAGCTGGATCGAATGATGGACATTTCATTGCTTGGTAAAGCCAAGTGCCATTGTCCAGAATTTATTTATTTCCTCCTGCTATTTGCGATCGAGGAAGACTCTTTCAAACGAGCAAACGCGAGTCGCAAGCATTCAGTCCTAAATCACACAAAATATAAAGTGAAATGGCGTATTTAATCATTTAGAGAGCAGTATGTGGAATGTTATACTGTCGTCGAACCCTTTCGATCCTTATCGATACTTATCGCGTGAACGCTTCCTCCTGCTTTCGCCCGTTCTGAATGGCATTTCGGCTTCCGTTTGATTAAATGTGTACGTGACCAATTAACTCAGGTAATTATGACATTACGACCATGAACTTCATGGAACTGGATAATCCATGAAAGAACACAAAAAGTTACGTAAAGTCATTCAAGATTATCGGATTAACTTGCGAATGTAACATCCCTGAATGAATATTTTTTTAGTAAATAAATGATTAAATATTGTTTGGAATATAATTAGAATTAAAATTGAAAAAATTCCTTGCAACTAAGTCAACTTTATCCAGTTCCAATATGCCACAATCTTCAAATAGAAATTTCATCACAGAGAGAGAGAGAGAGAGAGAGAGAGAGAGAGAGAGAGAAAGAGGGAAAGAGAGAGACTTTAAAGTACATCTCGTGTTTGTTAAGGGACGAGCAAGCGGACGAGCACGTTCGTTTGCGAAAAAGTTTGGAACAGTCGAATAAGAATTGTCGAATCTTGTCGTTTAAGCTGAGGAAAGTCGAGCGGAAGGTGGAGGAGCTAGAAACTGAGAAGATCAATTTGGAGAAAAAATACGACGAGGCAAGTTTCCTTATAAAATTCTAAGCAAAGATAATAAGGTAAGTAACAGGTGTATTTTGTTTCAGGTGAAGAAAGTCGAGGAAACGTTGCAAAAGATCAAAGGGGAGTTCCAAAACAGGCCTCTGAAAAAGGCAACTGAATTTACGACTAAAGTACAGTTGAAAAAGATGGTGGAGGAAATGGAAAAAGAAATAGGTTTGTGGTATCACTTTTTTGTTATTAACTAATAGTTGTATGAAGATATTAAGTATCAATTAAATATTACATTAAATTATTATTGTACCAGCACTATATTAAAAGCTTCAACATCTCTGTAATGAAGAAAGATTTTTAGTTACAAAATTACAAAATTAAATAATAAACAGAATGCATTCTTTAGGAGACATGATGATTGTCTTTACGAATATTTCCGACGGGAAAGAGATAAACATTCAGGATATAAAACTCAAGGATAACCACGCGAAATACGACAAACTTTCAAAGGAGCACGAATTACTTAAGGAGAAGCTGGACTCTGTTATGAAAGAATTATCGGACGAGAAAGAGAAAAAGAAATCCAATGTTAAAATAGAAGAAAAAAGTACAGACTTGCAAAACAGTGAGTATTTTACATTTTTTTTTTTCTCTCTTTTTTCAACAAGCTTTAACGCGATAGGTAAGTCATAATAGATCTATCCCGATCTGAAATGCTTCAGTGAAGAAGAAACTGGAGGAGGTAGTGACATTGAGAGAAAATGAAAGGAAAGCATGGGATCAGGAGAAAACAGCACTGCTCGAGGAAAAAGACAAATTAAAATCAAAGCTCCTCTCTCTATCCGCGGAGAAACTTAAAGTCTATAATGAGACTGTACAACTAAAGAAGGATCTGGGTAACGAAATTATTATAAGAAAAAAAAAAATTTTTTCTTCTAAAGATGGTGAATTTTTTTTTTTTACAAACAATAATTAACTTCCTAATTGATCTTTCTCGTTTTTTATCTTGTCGCTATGTAGAAACAGCAAAAACGTTTGAAAACGATAGTGTAAATTTAGAGAAAACGATAAGCGATTTGAAGAAAGAATTGCTTCAGGAACAAGATAAGTCCAAGAAGCAGCAAGATGACTTGTCAGCGTATACGGAACGAGAATCGAAAATGAAACAATCAATGACATCGGTAATTACCTTTTTGCATTTACACGAGTTTCGGTATTGAGATATCAATGCAAATGTTGACGTAATGCAGGTTGAACAAACAAAGACCAAGCTCGACAGTGAATTAAAACGCCTGAAGAAGGAGTTGGAGAATACAAAAACTTCTAATTCCACGAAAATAAATGACCTGACCGTAGAGGTCGCGGAATTAAAGAAAGAAAGGGAAAAATTATTGTCGCAGATCGATCAGGAAAAAGAATCGAAGGAGAGTGAGCTTGCAACCCTAAGAAAGAAGATCAATACGTTGGAGAAAACAGGAATGAATACGAAACGCATGAATGAAATGAGACACACGTACAATGAAAAGATTTTAAGTAAGTTGCACTTTACTATGGTAGTGTGGAAAAGAGACGCCAGAGAAGCTTACATAAAATAACAGTGTCTTACATTTCAGATTTGGAAAACGAGCTCAAGAAAGGGCAAATGGAGTACGACAATTTAAACGAGAAGTTCAAGGAATTGACAAATTTAAGAAAGCAATATGAATCGGATAACGAAACGCTCAATAGGTAATACTGTGTGCTTCGTTACAATGGAACAGTACTTTAAATTATTTTTACAATACTTTAAATTATTTTTACATCGCGTCTATTTGCAGTAAATTGCGAGAACAAAGTACAGAACTGACGGGTATTCGCAAAGAATTGGAGTCAATGCGACAGTCAGTGAAAGTAAAAGAAAGCGAATGGCGATCGGAAAAATCAGCTCTAGAAGTGAGCATCGATTAAGTATTAGAAAATTTAAAAATTTATTCTGAACAGTATTCAAATGTTTCTTTAATTAATCAGTCAATCATAAAAAAAAAAACAATTATCAATTCCAGAATCGTCTGCGGGAAAGCGAAATGCCAAACAAAATTTTGATAACAGATTTGAACAATGACATAAACAATCTGAAAAAAGAAAACAATACGTTAGTAACGCGATTAGAAGATTTAAGAAAAGCGGTGAGAAAATTAAATTTTATATATATATATATATATATATATATATATATATATATATATATGTTATATACTACTTATAGGAATACAAAAATGCAGAAAATGCACGCAATGTGCGATGATACATAGTATATAAAAAATAGAGCTGCTTGTTAGAATGTTTAACAGGACATTTTATATTTCCTTAATTGCGTTTATAAAAATTCGAAATTACACAAATCAGCATTTATCAGTCTGGTAACAAGTATTATTTTAAAATACATGTTTTGCAGAACGACGACCTTTCTGACAAACTGAAAGATTACGAGGCAGTGTCAAAGATTCATCAAGTTCTAACGCCAGACACCACGACCCTCGAGTCAGAGATACGAAAATTGAAGAACGCCCTTGAGAACATGGAGAAAGCGAAGAAAGCTGATTTAGCTCAGTGTAAAATGCGTTACGAGCATAGAATTGCTGCTATCAACGATGAAATTCAAGCCATTCAAAATCAATTATCCAGGTACAAACGCGAGCGCGACACGTACAAACATATGTTAGAAGGTGCTCAGAAAACGATCGCAGAGTTAAAGTCTGCTAAAGGTAGACAGTCGAATGCATCTTCTGGGAAGTCTGACGAGGTTCGTTACTTTTGATCTTGTTCCATTCATTCCTCTAAAATTGTTTACGCATCGCATCAAGGACGATTACTTTCACTCTAATATGATTGTTACATTCTACATGAAATATTTATTCTTTTTTAGGAAGAGGAAGTGTCTGGTGCGAGTAAATTGGTTCTGGAAAGGCAGATCAACAGCTTGGAAGACGAGCTTTCCGAAGTGAGATTAGAGACATCTAGATTGAAAGCCGAGTTGGTGTCTGAAAAGTCGGCGAGTCACGTTAAAGTATCTGAACTGCAATCGCGAATCAACGAGGTATTTAAGTATCTTGTCCAACAGTTTGTTGGCATAATTCGAAATATAATATATTTGCCCGCTGTTTATTTTTATCTCGCATACTTAGCTCGAAGAAGAGAAAGTGCTCACTAGCGGCAGAACAAAAATCCCAGGACTGAAAGTTCGTATGGAGTTAGCGTGGCAAAAAGAGAGGGAAGAGCATCAGAGGCTATTGCAGGAGACTGCTACGCTGGCGAGGGATTTGCGACAAACTTTATTCGAAGTACATGTTGAAATTAAAACTAGTATCGTTAGCGTAAGAGAAACTGAAACAAGCATCGTATTTTTTGTAGCTCGAAAGGGAACGTTCCAAGGAACGACTGGAAAATAAGAGACGACAAGACCAATTGAAAAAGGTGTACGACGAAGAGAAGGAAGAGAGCAAGAAAAAATTGTTGGAGGTAAAGATATAAAAATTTTGAATTTTCTCTCCCTCTCTCTCTCTATTTGATTCTGACGACTTCTTCTTTGAAAATCATTTTTACAGTTACAATGCGATTTGCTTGAATTAAGGGACGCTCATGCGAAATTAAGGACTAGCAACGAGAAAATGAGACGCGAAAAGGAACGTCACGAGAAGGAGAGGGAAGAGCTCAAAGATGTAATTTTAAAGAAATACAAACAAGAGCAGGTTGAATTGCGAAATCTTAATGTACTGATGCAACAAGTTAATGATTTAATGAAACTGTTCCCCGAGTTGAACGGCATAGCACAAAATGGCACTGCGAATACTTACACGCCGACTCCACCCAGACGATTAAAAGTATATTAAATTACTAAAAAATAACTAAAAAAAAAAAAAAAAAAAAAAAAAAAAAAAAAAAAAAAAAAAATTAAGTAAACTAAAAACAATATGACAAATTATTTTTATAACACAGGGGTCAAAATCGAGAGAATCGTCGCCATTGTCGGATTCGAGAAGCGACATAAGGGGTATGATTAATGTTATTAAATAGTTCAATTGAAATCAGATGGCAATGTGTGAAATTTATTGGTAGGTTCGAATTCTCAACTTGGCGAGAGGACAGAAAAGTTAGAATATACCGTTAAAAAGTTAATGGACGTGGCGAAAGAACTGAAAGAATCGAAGAAAGCAGCGGACGAAATAAACACAACGCGATTGAAGAAAATCGGCAAGAGGTATTTATTACCAACACCGTCCGTGACCGTTCGTTTTATTCGTTATGAAAGAACCTAATATTAAAGAAGTCAATTTTATAGATCAACATCCGTGGAGAGCGATCCGGGTAAAGGTATAACAACATCTCGTTCGAAAACACGTTTAAAAAGAAAGAGTCTATCTTTGGAACAGACATCAGCACGAAATGAAGAAGTACGTCATTATTGTGATTATACACTATTAAGCTTTTGAGTATAAGTAATAAGTATATTGGAAAAAATACCATTATTTATTTTATTCATACTTGTACAGTCACGCATTTGGGGCACTGATAGCAACATGTCCAGTTTGCAATCATTAGAAAGTTCGGATGCTGAAGGGCGAGCTCTAAGTTTGCAGAGAGATTCCAGTGTTGACAGGTAATTCAATGATCACTTTCACATATAATAATAATAATTTGTTAATTAGTTACTAAATAATAAAGCTATTGACGATAATTTGCTCGATAACAGTATGCAATATTAAAATTCCACGATTTGAACATTCAATGACCGAGAAAAATAAGATTAATTATAATTGAATTTCTAGTCGCCTCTCTACTGGTTCTACTAAGAGCGAGATGTTGGAGCGAGAAAAGAAGCACAGTAAAAGTATAATAAAAAAGATAACGACCAAATTGACTAAATCAGCTAGCATGGATGACCCAAATATTTCCATGGACCTTTCTCTTCAGGTATATAAACGAACAGGCATCATACGTTTAAAAGGATCTATTATATCAGTTGGTTTAAAATTATTCTCTTTATTGTTGTCACAGACATCGGGATCCGAGACAAGCATCAATGAAAAGACTGAAAAGAAAAATTTGAAGAAAAAGTTGACAGACATGTTCAAAAGAAGTTCAAGAAGCAACAGGTACGTTTTTATTTAAAACGAGAAGGTTGAAAAAGATCCATATAATCAATAACAGTTGATAAAATTGTACAAAAAACTTTCGTATTCGAAAACACTTTAAAAAAAAGTATCATTTCTAAAATGTTGAAAAGAGTGATAAATTAAATAAATATATGTACATATATACATTCGTACATGTATATACGAATTACGAGAGTAAAATTAAAAAATTTTCAATAAAAATCGAAATGATGTTTTTCTTACACTTTCAGCGTAGAGAAGAAGATAAATTCCACGAGTCAAAGTAGGCCAGCATCGAGAAACTCCACAACGTCGAACAAATGATTCAATTCACAAATTCTACACTATTTTATCGTTGAATTGTACAACGATAAAAAAATTCTAAGCATATCGAATAGTATAAAAACAAAAACATATACAAAAGGATACATATATTCCTGTATATATCGAACTATCTCAATATCGGATTTGCACGAGCATTTTCAAATATTTCATTGAACATATACAAGGCACCGTACGATGATGCAAATAAAATGGAACGTATAATAAATACTTCTTCATTTAATTTTCTTGTTACTCCAATTTCTTACATTGCGAAGCACGCTTTCCTTTTTTCGATTTCCGCTTATGTTTCGAACTTCTATGTTCTTTGTGTTTGTGCTTCTTCCTCTCCTTTTTTGACTTCTTTACTTTCTCCCGTTCCACCCATACACCACACATTTCGGAGTCCACTTTGGGTCTTGGTACTACGACACTTTTAAATACAGGCTTCAACGTTTGAGAACTAGACGGTTCTGCGGTTTTACTTTCAGTTTTTAACAATCTCGAAGGAAGAACAGGCCCGTACATATTCGATAACAATTGAGTCTCCGAAGGATTTGAATTAGAATTATCTTGTTGAGGTTCAGTTTCTAATTCAGGATTTACTGTGTTCACATCTTTCTCTTTGCTCGTTGTCTCAATTGTCTTCAATTGTACGTTACTTTTCGTATTGTTAACTAAACTATCTAGATCCACCTTTGCAAAAATTCCCCGTGGTGGAGAGGTGTTTCTATTTACATTTATCTCGCTTGGGACTTTGCCGATCAAAACCGATTTTACGGCCTCGCTGTCTAAGCTTTCGTTTGACTCTGAATCGGATTCTTCGCTACTGCTTAAGAAAATTGATTTAAAAAGATCTTTCTTCTCTTCTGACTTACTTTTTGACGTAGAGCTTTTCATCGTGGAACTAATATTATTTTGACTTTTATTCTGTTGATCCATAGTTTCTGTGTCTGTCTTTAAGGATGTTTCTGAAACTTCTTTTCCAAAAACCTTCTCGTAAGAGACTTCGAAATTTCTCATCTTCTCTGATACAAGTTCGATAGTTTCATGATTGTGGAAAAATATATCATCACTCGTCTCTTTAACATTTGAATCCGTATTGTCAATAACGTGTTTTACTGTATTATCAAACATATTTTTGTCTGTATTTTCACTAATACTTGATGATATACTAACATCATTTGTTTCCTTCGACGCCTGCAAAAATTTCACGGAATTGTTCCAATCGAGAGAATCGAAGATCGAAAACTTTGCCGATCTTTTTTGCATCTCTGGTCGAGCACAACCAACCTTTGGTTCTGGAATATTGAATCTTTTACAAACTATGCTCACTGGCTTCCATTCTACACGCTCTCGAGTTAACTTCCCAAACATTTTCATCTTTACAGCCTGTTTAATTTCATCTTCTTGACCAGAGTGCGCAGAAACATCCGATCTATTGGGATCAGAAGCACTTGTAAATTTATTCGCAACATATTCATTCGTCGGTTGTTCAAACAATTTGATTGCTTGTTCAAATTCAATTCGTTCGTGTTCTCTATCCCATTCTGTCATAGACAATGGCTGTATACTTTCAAGTTTATTTTTCTCTTCCTCGTTTACGAAGACTAAATATTGCTCAAATCGTCTTTGTTTATCAGGATCAGAAAAATATGGTTTCACAACCATATGGTTACTCTTCGCCGAATTATCTTGATACAATTTACTTTGTTTATCAGAAGTCGTCGAAGAATCCTTGAATTCTTCTAATTTTTTTAAATTTCCATCGGAATCTTTACTGGGACCAACGGTGCCTCCTTTAACAAAACTTTGTGCAGTCAGTTTGTCCATCCATGATACAGCTGCCTTGGCACGTTGATTTTCTTCTTTCTGTCTTTCTTCCGTTTGTTGCTTCCCATGTAAATTTAACGTTTTCGAGATGATATTAGAAGCCACAGATGCTACCGAATTCGGATGCGTTTCAAATGGTTTTTTTGTATTGTATGTATCTTCCAAAATTTTTGCTCTATCTGCAGCAGTAAGATCTTTGCGTTTTCCATTCTGCGTTCTACGAGGAACATTTTCGATTGGTGGATAAAATCTGCTTTTTCTAATTGTATGCACAGGTACGAAATTTTTGGGCAATTCCGGAGGTGGAAAGACTTTTTTCAATTCTAATTTATTCTTTGCCAATACAAAACCTTCTAAACAGTTGTTTAAACTTCTCGAACTACCATCCTCAGACCACCTTGTTTTGGTTTTTCGTTCAGGACCCAAGGAAAAGTCATAACGCGACATGTCTTCTCTCTCATATATATCTTCATCATCAGCTTCGAATGCTCCAACACCAAATGCTTGCCCATGTATCGATAACTTTTTGTTTTTATCCCGAATACTAAATGCCGGAGTTTCAAATAAATTTACATGACCAGACAATATAGTTCTTCTGTCTAAACCACTATATCCTATGCCAAAATAATTGTCTTTTGGATTGCATCTATGAAAAAAAAAAAAATTGAAGATAACATATCTTTGCTTATCAAAATTATATACACATTTTCAATTTACCTAAATGGTTCGTAGTCATCAGGTGCAAACGTGACATTCTCATAGTCATCCTCTGAATCTTCAGAGCTATTTTCTAAATTTGGCTTTCTAGATCCTTGCTCCATATCTTTCATCCTTTCGTTTCTTCTTTTAATTTTAGCTTTCTGCTTTTTCGTAAGTCTTGATCCTACGCCTTGACCTGGCCTCCATCCCATTTTTTTTAATAACATAATACCAACTGTTTCTCTATTATATCAAACATTTATTATTGACAGTGATCTAAAGTTAAAATTATTCAATTTCAATTTTTACATGAATACATACTTCACAGGTTTCAAAAGATCCTTTAAAACTGGAGTACCAGGAATAGGATTGTTGTTGTCACGAGTAATTCTTTCACGTTTCGTACCTCTTTGACCAGAATTTACGTAATTTTCGCTAGCCCGAATACCAGTTGGCGCAATTCCAAACTCACTTGTATCTTCCTCGTCCATAAAATCTTCTGGACGCTGAGTGATACTTCCTGCTTTACTACTTCTTGACGATTTAAATTGTTGAGGTCTCCAGCCATCTCTTGTACCAACAGTATTAAAATATCCAGCAGAGAAACCACCTGTAAATGCACCATGAAATCTTCGTCTGCCTTGTGCATCATATGCATATTGATCTTCAATTGTCATTGGTTTCTTCCTTGGTACATTATCTGTAAGATTTATAATAAATAAAAATATATCATTTTTATAGTTCAAATATAAAACAAATATAGTACAAATAAAGTTCAAATATAGTACAAATAAAAATANGTGCATCATATGCATATTGATCTTCAATTGTCATTGGTTTCTTCCTTGGTACATTATCTGTAAGATTTATAATAAATAAAAATATATCATTTTTATAGTTCAAATATAAAACAAATATAGTACAAATATAGTTCAAATATAGTACAAATAAAAATATATCATTTTTATAGTTACATCTTCTAATATTTTTCTTTATTTACCTTCATCTATTGGCTCAAGAGGAACTCCAAAAGTAACATAATTTTCATCATCGGAATCGCTCATTTTTTTAAACGTTTAATAATAGTTAGTGTTTAACATTTAACGATAGAAGAAAAATTATTCTTTGTTTATACGTGTACGTATCTACTTAACTATCAAGAGCAACACATTTGAGGTTAAGTAACACATAACAATAACAAAATTATTTTTTCCTTTTAATCTCAATGAATTTTATGTCCTACTTTAGAAGAATGCATTTGAAACAAAGTACATTTGTAATAAAATAAAATGTATATTGTTAAACGAACCAATAATTGTTCTCTCTGTTCAACTCTGTTCAACGAGTCAAATCAAGGGAAATAAATACTATTGATCACGTGGTATTCTAGTTACTAGTCTACTTACTAACAATCTATAGTTTTTAAGAATAATTCGCATCATTGTTAAAAAAAAAAACATGATATATTCATTTAATTCGAGTCAGATACTTTTAAAAAATAAAAAATTAAAAAAAACTTCACTTCCTGCGTTATAATTTCACGGTCACGATTTTGTATTTTGCATTTCGTCAGAAGATTTTTATTCGCACGGTGCAATTCACTTTTCCTGGCTCGACTTATAGTCAGCTTTTTTCACACTAAAAACAAATTAAATTCTGTTCAGTTCGAAGGTTTAAAGATTTGATACTCTTGAACCGAGAAGTCGTCTGCACGGACGAATAGGAATTTCCTCGGTGAAGTTAGTGGAGAGACATATCTTTTCGAGACGGTAGGGAATAATTTGGAGGAAATTTGCGAGACTACAGAAAAGCAACACAGTCTCGGGTTAAACGGCTAATTTGTCTCGCGAGAATAATATCGAAGAACGATTGTCAAACGCGAGATTTCGACGAAGGAAGTTTATTATTACACATCGTGAGAAGAGAAAACGAGTTAAGAAATAGATGGCGTGTGAAATAATTTTCGATAAGATAACGGGAGCGAGCCGTTGCTTCGATTTGCAGCCAGTTTGAAGTGTTGTACGGTTATTTGAATATGATAAGTCAAACGTCAGAGGAGTTCGTCACGATTGCACCTGTGGCGTCTGTGGCGAGAACGCCGAAAGGAAATTGGAGGCCGCGCAAGTTGAACGGCAGGACATTTGATTTCCTTTGGTGGCGCGACTCACGACGTGAGAACGCCACATCGAAGAAGCAAGCATGTCAAAGGAAGAAAGTGGATTCGACAGAAGTTAACATCGTCGAGAGTAAAGCGAGGAATAATCTCGCCGCTAGTACGTCGTTCGACTTCTTCAGGAACATCAAAAGACATATTCAGGTGAAGAAGTTGACGCACAAATCCAAGCGAAGGGTAAGTGTACAAAATGTTTCATGAAGAAGATATCTGTTTCGTTGTGCAGAAAGATCTTTGTTTCTTGCAGACAAAGGAGGTTGAAGCGTCTGGCATGCAAAATGAAACAAACTATGATCCGACGATTCAAAAGCATGCATCTACCATTTCTATGAGAGACAGTAACGTGTCCCAGTCAAAATACAAAAAGACCGATAAGAGTTGCGATGATCAGTATGGCAGTGAAATCTTGGCTCTGAATGTATCACGGAGCAAATATATTTCACAAAGTTTAAACAGAACCATAAGTAGCTGTAGCAACACCGAAGAGAAACTGGACACAATTGACACACAAGTTATTAATAAGTTCAACGCAGATGTTAATCAGGAAAATGTTTCTAATATATACCAGTGCTCAGATAACGAGTCGAGATCTAGATCAACAATAGAAAATAATGTAATGAAACATCAAATCGAAAGAACTAGTGAAAATACAGAGATTAATAGAGGTAACGATAATAAAATAAAAGCAAGTCTTACAGAGGAATTGCTGAAATTAAGTAACTATGGATGGTATTGGGGACCGATATCAGGAAACGAAGCTGATGCCAAACTTCTATCTGAACCAGATGGTGCATTCTTAGTTAGGGACTCCTCGGACGATAGGTTTGTTTTTTTTTCCCCCTTTTACCTCTCTTTTTGTTAGAAATATTAAAAATACAACTCGTATTATATATTCTTAATGTTTACTTTTCTATAGATATGTCCTGACACTTAGCTTTAAATCATCTGGCAAACTACTTCATGCTCGTATGGAACATACTGGCGGTTTATTTTCTTTGTGCAACCAAAGTGAAAGCGAAGGGTTTAGTTCGGTGGCTGATTTAATTAACTATTCAATGAATTTTAGCCAATCAGGTGTCTTTTGCTACTCACGACCTAAGTATCCTGGTCATCCGTCTTTTCCAGTTAGACTAACAAAGCCAGTAAGTAATTTAGTTCGGTGGCTGATTTAATTAACTATTCAATGAATTTTAGCCAATCAGGTGTCTTTTGCTACTCACGACCTAAGTATCCTGGTCATCCGTCTTTTCCAGTTAGACTAACAAAGCCAGTAAGTAGGTTCACTCAAGTCCGAAGTTTACAATATCTTTGTCGTTTTGTCATACGTCAATATACAAGATTAGACAATATTCATAAACTGCCTTTACCGAAAACTATCAAAGGCTATATTGAAGAAGCGCATTATTAATTATTAATTGATCGTTGGAAAAATTCAGTGCTTTACATTGTATAGCAATAGCTTCGTTTGAAAAAAATTTTCGCGAGGCACGATTAGATACAAGTGTCTTTTAATATGAATTAAAATGCTCATTGTTAAGATTGTGAGATATCTTCAATTTTATAAAAATTGATATAAGTTGAAAGATATACTATTTTCTCTTTTCTATGAAATACGTTATGTCTTTCAACTGATTCGAAGTTGATTTGTGAGTTACTTGGCTGTGTGGTGTGTATCCTCATTTCTCTTTGTAAATACATTCTTCATAATAAAAATAATCTCCTGCTCAATTCAATAGTAAGGACAGAAGTTGATCTCTTGTTTAATATGAGAGATGTAACATAATTTTATATGAAACGGAAAATTATATTACATTAATCATGATAATATTGCAGGGTAATTGTTAAATCTATACTTCTAACAGTTTATACATTTATATGCATAAAATAAATAACATTTATTAAATTTGACCTCAAATGTACAGATTTTGTTAAAATATAATACTAAAATAAATTAGCCATTTGTTAATTGGTCTTAATGTTTTTCTTTTTTAAATATTATTATTATTATTTGAATACTATTGTATAAACTATTTACGCTTTCATTTGTAACAAATAAATTCACAAAAAAATGTTTCATACTTTCCTCTATTTAGTGATCTACACATTGATTTTTATTTTTTTCCTATCTATTCCAATTCAGTCCAAGTATATTGCGTGCCTATTGGAAATGAAAATATATAGTTTAAGTATTTTACAAAACAACTTAAACTTTGAAAAACTTACTGTAACAAAAGCAGCATACGCTGTTTCAGTAGCACGATTTAAATCTGGTAATGCCATATCAGAAGTTGTTGTTAGAATTGTATGAATTTGTGTTGCATCTTTTATTCGTCTTTCCAAGAAGTTCCAAGTTTTCTGATGATCTTCACTATTATCTTGTAACATATACAATTCAGTGGTTTTATAAATACCTGCTAATACTATCCTTCTAGTGTACCAGTTCATCTGGTTCAAAAAAAATTTTAATATAACTTACTAACTTATTAATAAATTGTAAATTTATTTTTATATATGAACTGTATAAAAATATATTTATCATTCTTACGTCAACTGATTTGTCGCCAGCATAATAGCAAATGTCGTCTACTAAAGTAAGTAAATTAGCTAATGACAATGGTACATTAGGTGGTAAAGCCATAAGGGCTAAAGCTTGTGGCCATGTTTTTTTATATGGGATCACCATTCTCAATCTTGTCTCAACAGCATCGCGTACTTGTAATTCTAGTGTTTTTTTCTTTTTAGTAGGACTCTGTTCAACAGCAAGAGCTTGTTCCTCAAGTATTTTATTCAATTCTTTGTTGCACGTTAAGTAGAAGTAATGAACCAAATCTGCTCCTCGATTAGGGAATAATCCATGAATTATCCCAGGGTATCCAATAGATTCAGCACCTTGGGTACATAACGTTTCATTTAAATATTTTTATTTGCCTGTTTTATATATTAACAATATGAAAGTTTTATTTTTAAATTAAAATTGAAAGCAACTAATTAATATATTACATCTATAATACAGTGATAATATATTTATTCACTCACACAAATGATTGATCTTGACTCATCTACTTAAAAATTATTACAAATTACCAGCACTGATGGCTTGCTGGCTCCATCCAAGATCATGAACATATTTTAAAGATGCAGCAAGAATTTTCATTTTGATGTTCTTCTCATATTCCTCATCGTTTTCTTTACTGTGTTCCTGACTTGATTGCTGCTGATCATTTTCGAGTTGATTTGTGAGTAAAACTCTACAAGTCCATAAACGTCTAAGACCTATTAAAATTAAAATTAGCTTTTAATTTTTTTTCTTTATTCAAAAAAATGTTATTATCAATAATAAATAGTAGGATATAATCAAAATACATGAAATATAAATGAGGAATGATTTTATTCAACAGTGAGTTATATACATTACATAAATGTACAGTTTTTATTCTGAAGATACTGTTTTATTGGTATTTTGTCTGAAAGAATTATTAGCAATACATTCGTTGACTCTAATCAAAACACTTTCCATCACATCGAGACCGTTTATTGCTTGATAACAAAATGTAATCTTTTCTGGAATTGGCATTGCTGGTAATTTTTCATCACCAACGGTTAATGTTATCTCAGCATCACTTTTTTCTAATTCTATATTTTCAAATATTTTGTACGTTTTCTTTTGCTCTTCCAAATCTTTTATTTTTACTTTCCAATGCGCCCTACAGAGATCTATTCCTTCTCTCAGTGGTTTTAAATACTCATGTTGAAGTTTATCTACTAAGTTCCAAATACCAGTTTGATTTCCCTCATCCCTTATAAATAAAAATCTTAACAGATTCAAGCTTGTGATTATTTCGTTGGATAATTCCACTAAATCTGATGCACTACCATGGGGTAATTTACAAGCTAGGTTAATTAAAATTTCTAGATTATTACCAAAAAAATATGGTACAGGAGGTGATGCTTGAAGACATTCAATGATAGAAGTTTTAAATATTCCAGTAGTTAAACTCAGTAAACCTGAATGTTCGCTAGTTTGATATAAATACAAAATAATAGAGTATCTAGCTTGTATATCAAATATTTCAATATAGTTTTGAAATAAATTCAAAGCTTTTTTCCTTTCTTGAACGCTATTGGAATAAATCATTACTTTCACAAGTGCATTGAATAATTCAAAGTATATATTCAACTGTAATGATTGTAATGTTAAAGAATGTCTTGTTAATCTTATCAAAAGATGTTCCAAAAGATTTAAACCTTTAGCAACGCTTTCTTGTTCTTGTAGTAATTTAACAATAAGATATATGCTTGTCTCAAAGATATATTGCCAATCATATATCTGTGGTACTTTTTCCCACAGATGCAGTTTTGTTATAACATAAAAGTAGAAATTAGCATATGCCAAATCTGATATGTTCTCGTCCAATTCAAAAAGTGTTACTTTTAGATCAATATTCTCCTCATCTATATTCTTCTTCTTGGATTTGTTTTCCCTACTTCTTGTACTTGCAATGTTTAAAAATGAAAGCAAGTCACCAGTTACATGACTTACAAGTATTACAATTTTCTCAGGTAATGATTGATTTAAACATGATTCTAGTTCTGCTTCTTGGAAATAAAACAACGGTTTTCCCATGAGAAAGATTAAAATGCTAGCAAGATAATCTCTTAATATAGTACATTTCCCTGCATTTTCTAATCTTGATTCATTTATTAATGGTTCTAAAAATAATATAACTGCATTATAAACATTTTTTATTTTATTTATAATGACAATATTATCTTGAGAATCTTTCTCTGGTATTGGTAGACTTTCAATATAAGATCTTAACGTACTGATACACCATTCTATGGCTCTCATCTTTTTGTCCATTTTAGAAAGACATTTGCTAAGTATACTTAAAATTATAGAAAATTTTATATCGTCTTCTGGATCTTCCACTTGCTCCAATAGTTCTAACACCGTCTCGGAAGGATTACATTTTTCTACTATAGCATTTAATATTGCTGTACAACATTCAACCAAGTCTCCATTGCATTTCAAATTTTCTGTAGTAACGTAAGACGATACTGTTGATACAATATCCCATGAGGATTCTCTTATGATCTCATCATAATTGTTATCTTCAAAAAAGCTTAGGACTTTTTTAAATCTCTTTCCTTTTAAATTGTCCGTTAATTCTTTAATGAATTTCTTTGCAAGGCCTTCCTGATGTTCTATCATTTTTTTTTTTTTTTTATAACTTATCATGTAAATACATTCATATCAAATAGAATTCAAACATAACCTCCTTTCTTAACACATTCAACATTTCAATCTTCATGAATGAACAAAAAATTAATGAAAAACATCAGAAAACCATAGCATTATTTGAAGATGTACAAAATGAAATTGAACTGTAGTAATACTAGGAAACATTACACTTTGCTTATGTATTCGTACTATACTATAAACAAATATGTAATACACTACAATGAAAAACATATAGTAACAAAATTACGTAAACAAATGCAACCATCACGCGTATTGCACAATTCTTCTAATATTTTTCATAAAAATTGTATAATCTAATTCAAAATTTTGGCAACAAACGCCAAGATAAAAATGATGTACGTATGAATTGTGATTGGCATATGTTGCAAATACAAAAAAACTTCCTTACCATTTATTGAAAGACCTTTTCGCATTAATAAAATACTAGACATAGCCATATCAACAACTTTAAATAAACTACTTGCTGCACATTTATACACACACGACAAAACTGTGATTAATATTGTTCTATTCGAAACATTTATGAGAATTGCATATCCGCCTTCATATACTACGAATATAGTCACAAATCCGTTCTAATATTTCTGGCGCGAATTTTTAAATTCGTTATAGAATTTGGTGTATAGAAATAAATCTCTTATTCTTACTACTGAGTCTTCTAAAGTAATAAAATGTGCAATTTTGAAAATTGTGAAAATTGTAAAAATTCAAATCATCTCGCCAAAGAGAAGTTTTTCCATCATTGAATAATTTTTTTTCATGATCAGATCAATCATGATCTTAAAAATTAAAATCTCTCCTTTGTAGTAAGCTGTAACATTAAAACTAGCTATACAATTCTTTTTCGCCATTTTATTGAATTTTAAACAATAATTCCCTTTGTACATGGCATTTTAATTCTTTGCATTACTTACGGATCTGCCTTAATGGTTAATTTGTTTTTTATACCTCATTATACATAATAGCTATAAATCAAACGTTTTATGTAAAAAAAAAAAGAGATAATATAGTACATATATTTATACACAGAAAATTTTTTTTTTAATTTGAAATAGTTACAATTGTAATGTTCGTTCGTCGTGAAGGTGCTTGTACCAAAATACAACATGTGTTACTGACATCTAGTAAAAACTTGTCTATGTCGAAAATACATTAAGTATTGTGAAAACAACGTTACAAACAAGGTTAAGAAAAGTAAGGTCATTGTGTAGTGTATTTAACGTAAATCAAACTGGAGATGGAAAACAGTGGTGAAAGTGGCGACGACGGACCTCTAGGCCCGTCTGCGTTCCTTGGAGGTAGTGGTGTTTCCGCCTCGTATATTAGCGTACAATCTGACGATATGGAAGGTAGGTTAACTATGTTTTGAAAACATAATGAAAACACAAGTGAAAATTTATGATTCAGTCAACACTGAACGTCATAAGATGCAAACTTTTAACAGAAAAATATACTTCTTTCAATTTTTATTTTACTGAGCTACTGTATGTATAAATTCTACGTATTGATATGTAAAAACTTATGCTTGTACTTTTTTATTCAGATGATCCTGAAAATACGGACGACTCGAATCACGGAGCCAGTGATCCCTTGCAGGGAGTTGGAGGTGGCAGTGGTGGAGGACCTCTTCGCGAACAGGACCGGTTCCTTCCCATAGCGAATGTTGCTAAAATCATGAAGAGAGCGATACCAGAAGCAGGGAAAATAGCAAAAGATGCACGCGAATGTGTTCAAGAATGCGTATCTGAATTTATATCCTTTATAACGTCTGAGGCAAGTGACAGGTGTCACATGGAGAAACGCAAGACTATCAATGGTGAAGATATTTTGTTCGCTATGACGACTCTTGGTTTTGATAATTATGTAGAACCGTTGAAAGTATATCTACAAAAGTACCGAGAAGCAACGAAAGGAGATAATCCTCCAGGTAGTGGTACGACAACAGGCAATGGAAAAACTGAGCCACAAGGAACCATATACGAAGATCAGTTATTTGCTATTGCTGCAACTGCGTCGAGTGCCACCACATCCGATACACCCGTTATATACAGTTACACGTCTACCGATCAAATGCAGTTCCAACTTTCCTGATTATCATGTGTTAAGATAATGTTAAATATATATTATTTAATGTGAACTTTACAAAACGAGCCTCAACTATGCGAGTAACTTTTGCATGCAGGATTACGTTTTGTAAAAGGCTGTCAAATTGGTTTACGATGGTAAGCTAATCTGTTATTGTAACATTGGAGTATGTTCTTAAAAGATCTCCAACACAAAGACGATTTAACTTTGGAAAACTTTCTTGTAAAGAAAAGTGAAATGCGAAAGGAAATAAAACCAGTAGGCAGTTCACAGAGATTACTGGTAATTACTTTTTTTCTTTTTTTTCGTCTTTTTTTTTTACTTTTTCAAACACAGTAGGGGTAGAAAAACATAGCCGATTGTTTATTCAACTATCATCTTTAAGCGCTAGAATTCGCATTTAAACTAGAATTAGGCTGTGATGGTTGTGAAAACGGTTCAGGTCAAATGAAGATAAGATATTTCTATATTGGACAAGAACCGGCAGTTAATCGGCGTGTAGATTTCTCATGAAATCCAAATCTTGTAGAAAATGTTCGTAACAGGTGTGTTTCTTCACTCTGGTAATTGGGCAGGAGAGAGCAAGAGCTCGTGTGCTTTTGTTGATGATGATGCAGCGACACTCGAGGACACGGCCGATTGCTGCTGTTGGTGTTGTTGATGCGCTGGTGATAAAAGTGAGGCGGTAGGCAATGTTCCAGCTGGTCGAGCTTCCGTTTTTCTCACTTTTTCTTTCTTGTCAGAAGCAACGTGACAAAACCGCCAGCGGCATTGACCGCAACGACATAAACAGAGGCAGAGCAGCACCCGAAATAGACAACACAGTAAACCGGCGCACAGTAGCGAAGGACCCACCAGCCTCAATTCCGGACTGAGGAATCCTTTCTCTCCAGTGCCGACAAACGATATAACTAATCCGAGCGCTGTAGTTCCCAGCCCCGCATATAGTACGGTATTCACTGCCGCACTGACTTCACCTCTACGACGGTTTGCATTACTGCTTCCATCTTCTTCGTCATCTTCTCCACTGCTTCCATAGCAATAACTTGCATCTCTTATCTAAAAATATGGATAGAGCTATAGAATAATCATAATTCTTGACGTGCTACATAAATAAAACCAATATATAAGGGTAATATAAGGTTAATACTTTTAATAAATATTAATGAATTAATCATTTTGTATGTAACTCAAAAATTTCTTCTTTAGATTATTACAAATGCTTGTTTACCCTGTTCCTTTTCATCCATCGTCGATGAGCCTCGCATTGCTTTGTCTTGTAGCCATCTCCGCGGCATCCATGAGGTGACATAGGAGATAAAGGAAGGGGAGAAGGTCTGCTGCATCCTTGCCATGCTGCTTTGCCAGGTCCTCCACCACACTGAAATTATTCTTTGTTCAGGTATTATCTTTAAAAAGTTCTTTAATAACTACAATTCAACATTTCAATGTCTATTCAATTTTAATGTAATGAAATTGTGAACAGTCTAACATCATAAGTATTACACATATATGTGTATATATATATATATATATATATATATATATATATATAATATTATAAAAAATATAAATAAATAAAAAAAATAAAAAACTATTTNATCTTTCTCTATCATTTAAAACATGTTCTTTGAAACAAATATCTAGAATTCGTTACTATGTCATTAGATAAAGTCAATTATTTTTGTCCTCGTTACTCAGCACATAAATAAGATAAAAACATGCATGCATGTACTAGATAGAACATAGAAAAATTTGTATATATAAATGGAACCGATAAACGTTTTATACGTACATGTATCGTAGAACTTGTCTACACTGCAATCATTGCATTTTAATTGACAATAAAAAATTGATTAAACATAATTAGTAACAGTTGTCGACCTTCGGGTGTGGAGTATCGAGTAGTGCACATTGTAGAATTACAATTTTTCGCACTATATTAGTCTGAAGATTAATATCGTGAATCCTGGTATTAAGAAAACTTTTCCACTTTCAAGGAATACATTTTTTTTTTTTTTTTTTTTTTTATTTTAAAAANGCAGTGTGTAATAATACAAAATATTTGAAATTTTGGTACACATCAATTTCTCTAGATTGTATTCAGCAATATAGGTATTTTCAAGTTGGTGCATAGTAATTACTTTATGACAAGAAAAAGTAAAAAAGGGATGAGCAACAACTATGATATCAATTGTTTTGATCCAAAAAAGAACTATACAAAGTTGATGCACATATAATTAGCTAGGGAAGCAGTAGTTTACCCTTCGATGCCAATAGCTTACTGTTGATGATACAGCATATTAAAATGACTTTAATACTTACCCCATAAACGTATGATCGTGGGGGATATCGTGGAAGCGGCGGAATTAGTCTGGTGGCCAAGTTGGAGGGTAATTCTCTAAAGTTCACCACCTTACCCCCCCGTAACCGTTGCTTCTCCCTTCTAATCAATAAAGCAGCCTGCATTCCGCTCATTCATTTGCCTGTTTTATTGATCGTTAAGATCTCGATCGTCCTTCCGCTCCTTCTCCTCCTCCTCTTTCTCCTTTTCACTTTCTTTTGTACACCGGTTACAATTTATAATATTTCTTCCCTTATCCTTCCCTCGAAACGGAAAAAAACCAAAAGAACCACACGAGTTTCTTTTTTTTTTTTCTTAAAGGTCTCCAAATCGTGACTG
>NIPQ01091621.1:49682-75345 GCA_002806875.1 Lepidotrigona ventralis hoosana
TTTCCGTTTAGTTTTAATGCCTTTCTCCTTAGCAAACTGTTGCCATTTTGTTAAAACTTTTGCTTTTGGGATTTGTCGAGCTCGTGGCAATATAAATTCCTGTTTGGGCAATTTGGCTATTATTACCTCATCAACACGTTCCACTGGCAGTTCCCATATTTTATTAATCAGTATTTGTACATTGTCCCTTGTCAAACTCCTCAGATATTCTTCTGGCTGTGATCTACAAAATATAAATAACATACATGTACATTAATATCATTAATTAACACACATGCGTATTTTACTTCAAGGTAAAAATTATGGAAAAGGCTTTATACTTTAATGCTTTCAAGTCTAAAGCGTTATAATCTAACGCTAGAAGAGTTCCTAAATCTGTTTCTGCATCTTTATTCACTACCGTTGATTTACTGTTATCTTTTTCTTGAATGTCATTTTGTAGGATTGAATTTATAACATCCATCCCGTCGATTATTTTTCTTCATATAATCTCCGAAACAGGATTTTACGACTTTGTCTTCATTTATTTAAATCACAAATAATTTTTTTCGTTGTTCGATGTCACAACTTTTAAAACGAAGTATAACAAATCTGTTTCTGTTTCATGCTTGACCAAAGCATATCTTAGAACATGTGCGTTAGAGGTTTAGGTTAGGTGCAGCTGGTTATGACAAATAGCTCTCCTCGATGCACTTGTAATGGAGATACGAAGGGAGGTACTTCCTTTGTACAAAGCAGTCTGTGATAGAAATTATAGTCGTAATATTTAGCGAAGTAAATAATATCGTATAATTGAAAAGATAAATAATTTTTTTTTACATTAAGATAAAATAATTAATATACAAATGTTTGTTCTCACGGAATTAAAGGATACGGTTAGAATTCCACCATGGGAATTCAAACGAAAATTAAACGACGCTATTACAGATGAACTTAATAGAAAATTGGCCAACAAGGTAAAATGTCATAATTCCATTTAAATATCTTAAATATTTGATATTTAAATGCTTGAAATAATGAATAATCGAACTATTTTAGTCTATTAATCTCATCAATGAAATTAATAAAGTCATTCAATTTCTTTGTTCAAGGTTTATCATAACGTTGGTCTCTGTATTGCTCTTCACGATATTACAAAAATCGAGGAATCGTATATTTTTCCTGGAGATGGTGCATCTCATACCAAGGTAGTATTTCGTTACATCGTGTTCCGTCCATTTATGGAAGAAATATTAATAGGAAAGATACGAAGCTGTAGTGTCGACGGTGTCCATGGTAATACCTGCATAAATGATATTGTTTATTTTTATTTATCACATTTACGATTTTATGTGTTGCCAAATTTTATCTATCACAGTGACACTAGGATTCTTTGAAGATATTGTGATACCACCTCATAAACTGCAACATCCATCTAGGTTTGATCAAATGGAACAAGCATGGGTGTGGGAGTATGATACAGGAGATGGTGAAAAACATGATTTGTTTATGGACGCAGGTAAATTACTTCAGGAATTTCATAAAACCTCAGAAAACAGGAATAAAAAAATCTGATAAATTTATAAATTTTAGGGGAAATCATAAGATTCAGGGTAATAAGTGAAACGTTCACTGAAGCACTACCTACAGGTCCAAATATGTCTGGCGAAACTGAGACATCAGAGGCTAAAAATACGTCTCCATATAGCTTAGGAGTAGGTATTTATACTTTGGAAATATGATTAAGATATTGATCATATATATAATATATAATCATATATATAAATTATAAATCATATATATAATATATAATAATATCATATAATATCATATATATAATATATATATATAAATTATAAATCATATATATAATATATAATTATAATATTATAAATAATAATATCCTGTTCACTGAAAAATAATGGTTATTTTAATTCTATTCCAGGGAGCTATTGATGAGCAAGGACTTGGATTGCTCACATGGTGGGAAAATACCTAAGAGTACAAAAATAAATTCAGATCAATAAATTTTTATTTCACAGCACATTCCATCATATTATTATGTAGCACTCTTATAAGTTATATTCTTGACTCGCGTCGCATGCGACCTGATCTCAGATAGAATTTCGACTGTGCGGATATATTCATATATTTAGTTTTGATTGGTAACAGAATTATTAATTGTATATTTATACAATATATACAAAGACATGTGCTAAACATGTGGTATAACACGCAAAAAATAATGTCAGTTCGGTTGGAAATCGAGGTAATGCTAAAACGTCACACAGAAGTTATTTGATAACATGAGTTTCAACATAAAAAAACGTTGCACTTATTCAGCTACAACGGCCAGCGTAGAATTCTTTTTCAATATCTCACGTGCTGAGACTTGGAGTATTAGTGTCTGACACTGATTTGTTTTAAATAACCGTCAAAGTATTTAATGGTATTAAATACGTAAAATATGTCTTTTTTTCTATATTGCGACATATCATTACATTTAATGAAAAAACAGAGAACTTAGCTAAATTTAAGCCTTAAATATAGGAAACATTAATTACATGACAGCAGAATATACATAGGTAAAATATAAGTTAAAAATTTTTTTTTCCTTCCCTAGGACAATACATACATGTGCAATGATCTTTAACGCTTTTTTTTCTTTTTTTTTTCCTTTTATTTGTTTATTTAGCAACACATCGTTGAACAAATTAAAAAACTCTCAGGATCGTAATGCCTTTTAAAATAAAAATTCTCGTTAATACGTGACCGGAATGTTTTTCACTTCTCGTTACTTTTTTCTTCTTTTTTTTTAGTCACTTTGTAATCACTAAGGTGGTAATTCGTTCGTTACTTTTTTCTTTCAAAAAAGCAACGTATCTAACGCGTCGACAATTACGCGCATTTTCAAAATGTTGAAGCAGGTTAAATACTCTAAACATATGTAATTGGAGTAGAACAATATACGTATAATAAAAATTTATCACAGTTCTAACTGTTGTTGAGTCTGTCATGTCGTCTCATCGGACAATCTCTACGTTCTTTTATATATCTTTTTTTTTTCATTTATTTTCTTCTTTTTAGCAAGAACCTACTATAATTAAACTGTCTCTTTGTTTGCTTTCTGTTTTCTGTTTTCTCTATTATTAAGCTGCAACGTGTAAAATTCCATACAATTTTTTGCATTTTTTTTTTTTTATATTTTTTTTGCATTTTATTAAAAAAAATGTTTAAACCAAAAAAAAAAAAAAAAAAAAAAAAAAAAAAACACAAAAAAANATTAAAAAGTTCTAGCATCGGCGAGAAAGGAGTGCGATTCATACAGGAGCTCTGGTGTATTAAAAATCTCTACACGCTATCTTAGTGTTAACATGTTTGCATGTTTTTAGGGGCTAGTGTTTTTCTTTTTTTCTTTCTATATATCCGTTTCTTTTTTATTCTTTTATATCCTTTGTCGTTATAAGAGAGAACAATAGTATGCGGTAATGTTCATATTTGGACGTTAATTGCTTCTTTCCTATCTGTATCCGCATCGTTATCTCCCCGTATCGTCGGTACCCTTGTCCATTCTAAGTATTGCTTTACGTGAAACATTTTTTTATGTTGCCGTCTTGTTCTATAGAAATAGAAATGAATTTTCTAGGTGAAACGCAGAAGATGAATTGCTGGAGCTTGTTGCCTTGCTTCCAACGAAGCTTCATTTATTCGATGATTAGGCAGCGTGGTAGATGTTCACGCAAATAGTCAAACAACTCCTGAGACGTTCCTGGACAATTGGTTAGCTCTAACTCGTGCAAATGTCGAAGTTGAATCAAACTGGATAATCCACTACTCGTAAGCAATGGACAGCCTATGGGAAATTTATATTTTTTAATAGAAATTAATTCTTTTTTCCTTGTAAAGTGATATGAAATTATTTGCTGGTATTTTATACATAAAAATAGATAAATTTTACAATGATGGATTTCAATATTTGTTGTTCATCTATAAAATAGAATAAGATTATCGATTAACGATTTATGTACAAAGAAAGGGATATATATGTTAGATTTTAATTTTTTTGTAGACTTTTTTTTTTGTGGATGAGAGCAATGATTTTTCATCCCTTGAGAAATGGGAAAACGACGACAAAGCTTATTTTTTAACTTGCAATATAGGGCGTCATGTAAGACAAGCCTGAGGTTGAATTTACCTGCCACGGAAAGTACTTGTAAGGATTTCATGCCGCACAAGTGCTGAAGTCCAAAGTCTCTAAGTAGTATGCACCATCTCAAGAACAGTGCGCTCAATGATCCCATCGTGGAAATATAGCCCACGCCTATATCTGTTATGTGCACACATCTGTACAGAGAGAAGAAAGAAAAATTTAACAAACTATTCGCTTCAAATCATCTCCTAATATGTCGCCTCAAGATTTTTCTATTTCTCAATTTTTATAATTTTTATATTTTTATTCCTTTTCTTTTTCTTTCGATTCATAATTTTTATTATATACATATATATATATAGATTGTGTATCTAGGATTTTAGACTTTGGCTCTTACGATGGCTTATAAGTGACAGATATTAGGGATAATAAGCCACCATGTATATTGGCTACAAGGGACTTATTCTTGAATCTATTTTCGCTTTCTTGAATCGCCCGGAGAGGTGCATTATTTGTACAGAGGATGTCTCAACTTCTTGTTCTGGCGTAAAATTTTTATTTTATTTCAAGATAAATCAAAAGTCACGTTCCATTCATTTATCGTTGAATTTTTTCTTAATATCAGCTATAATATGTTAATTGATTATCTCGAAAACTGTGACATTCGTCTAACAATTTTGACAGATATAAAATATACTTTGGCAGGTCGAAAATATTTGAGACAATCAAGTACATATATTATCTCACACAGTCAGTCAATTGATTGTTTAAGAAAATTGTAAGTCTGTTTCCTTAGGCGTCTGAACGTCAACGATCGCTGATTCATAGGTGTATTACGTAATTGTAGATCATAAATAGAAGGCTCGTTAACGCGTTCAGTGTTTAGAACATGAATGGATCGCGTGGATTCACCAAGCTTATCATATTACTTAACATAATTTAGAAAAAGATTTGAAAGAAAGAAGAAAATTCCTCTTCGTTTGCAGCCTCTTCTGTTAACTCATTAAATACCAGCGTTTGTTCTCTATCGATTCGCATTATTGAATTATTTTGTTTAATATATTTTTTTATCCTTATTTCTTATGCTAGATCCTAGAAGATTTCAGATCTTTCTTTGTACTAAATCCCAATTTTCGGAAATTGAAATATTTGTAGAATTGTGATAGACTATATTTTTTTAGATGATGGAAATCTTTCTTGTTGTACATTGTGCTTTTGTAAAATAATTGACAAAACATTATATAAGTTATTTTGCTATGTTCTTTAATAAGATCTTGAGTATTTACCTTGTTTATAGTTAGTTTCACAGATTATTTTTCAATTGGTCATTCTCACCTGTCCAATGTAAGCTCCTCTAAATGATTCAGATCACAGGCAATGTACTCTAGGGCCGCGTCGGTGATTCTCGAGCACCAGCTCAGATCTAATGATCGAAGTCTGGACAAATTTTCTGCTATTAATTCAACGCCATCGTCTGTTACTTTACTGCATCCGGACAGCGACAGGACAGTCAAATTGGGCAAGGAATGTACTGAAAGATAAAACAGAACAGAAAGGAGAAATTATTTGTTAATTTTTTTCGTTGACTCGTTAAATTGTTAATGGAGAAATATGGAAACTATCGTATAAATAACAACGATCGGTCGTTGTCCTCGAACTATCTACGTATACTCACCTAGGAGCATGAGTCTGACTTGTTGTTGACAGTTTGAAAGCTAAATAAAGCGGTGTTCCTTAATTCTAAATTTATAATAGCCTGATATATGTAACCACCTGACTTAATTTCACAGTATCGTCCGTCAAAAATTATTTCTACCTGAATCTTAGCAAAATGGTGCTGCAACCGTCTCGCTTTATGCGACGTTAATATCTTGAATTATGTTTCAGAATTTTATATATACAACGAAGGTATCATTGTATTAACTGACATAACTCAAAGATTAACTAGCAATTATATATTCTTATTATACAGAATATGTCGCCTGACAAAAAGACAGACTTTGTCATTTTATCAAAGCATTAAAAATTGATTAATATTCCGCTTTATCTACATATTATTATAATTTCATATCGCTGAACATTCAATGAAAATTCTCTACAGATTCTTTGCGAGGATTTTATTGAGCGCCTCCAAAGATTCAAAACTTCTAAATGTCTTGCATTTGTTTCCATTAATCGAGTTGACTTTTGTTCCAATCTATGAACCAGATATCTTATATTTTATTGAAAGCATTGCATTGGGTGGTGATGCATCGCTTATTCACAGATATGTTGCAATTCAAATGAAAGATCTCTTACCAATATTGACTACACCATGATTAGTAAGTTCCCAGCAGGATTGCAGCCTGAGGATGCTAAGGGAGCTACTTTGAGTGGCATGGAAATATCCAAGGGCGGCGTCGGTTACATGGTAAGCTTGTAACGAGAACTCGTAGAGACTTGGCAGCAATTGAGCGACAGCACCGACAGCTTCATCGGCCACGTTGATACAATCAGACAAGGATAATGATACTATTCTAGGTGTCAAACAAGTCCACAGTCCGGCTTCCGTTATCTCGTTGCAACCCGCTAATTCAAGTTCGAACAATGCCTGAAAATATAAAACAACATATTTGTAATAATATTCTACATCCTTTCAAATATCTGGTCTAATAATTCATTCTTCGATCTCGGGAATTGGGGAAAAATGACTTTTTACATAAATTGCTTTAACTTTCAATTGCCGGTGGTTGAACATGGCATAAATAGCAACGCAGTAATAAAGATCTCTTGCAGTTTTCAATTCTTCTGAATGAAATATTTATAACTCTTGAATTTGAATGATTTGCAGTGAGAAAAGTAATATATGTAGACATACTTGTAAATGATCTAAAAGAGCTTCTAATCCCCTGTCAGTAATCGCGCAACATCTAAGCGACAGCGAGTGAATATTTCTCTGCGCTAACGGGAATCCGTGCGTCAGTTCCGGGATATCCTCGTCCGATGCGCCGAGAAGAACCAACGAATGAAAGCCTCTTCTTACTAAGGAAGCGTAAAGCCGTGTGCGCGAACTAGGAGGCATGGCACGCACTTCGCGACACCTTACCACAGGCACCAAGCCTGCCCAAAGTCGGGGTCGTGCGTAAAGTATATCTCTCCATCTTAAGCACACCTGTAAGTTATTAAGTCGTTACATTTTCGCTTTATTTTCGTATATTCATTGGAGAATAAACATCAAACATGTAATATCAAAGATCAAAAATTTCAGATGTCAATATTTGCCACAGAATAAATTAAGAACTATGATACGGAATCTCAATGTTGTTACATTTTCCACTTTTATTTTTACCTATACAAAATTTTCCAGAAAACTTTGCCAGGATGATTTCATGTGTTCGTAACGACTGCTTAATAAAATGTTTATGAACATCCTGGAATAAACGTTTTATATAAAAATTGCATCAAGATTGAATCGATATTAGCAGGCCTTTCAAAGTGAATAGAAAAACATCTGTTTGTATCTTAAATTATATCCTTAAAGGATTCTTCCTTCAATGTAACATATTAGAATCTCTAAGTAAGCATATTGTACATAAACTGTATTATTTATAAATTTATACTTATTGTTGAGTTTACTGTTTCAAGCAGAGAGGAAAATTAATGTTTACTGTTTTTAAATACTTTTACAACATGGATCTTTAATTCTTAACTCAGATTATATGATTGATTTTCAACAGTTTGGACCAAGTTATTTAATTCTCAAGTAAATAGTACCTCGTATTCTCTATTTTATGCGTTAAAGACATAACGAATTTTATAATGCAAGATGAAATATAAATTAAATTTATAATTTATTAATGATTTAAAATTTGACCTAATCAATCAGTTACAATTATAATAGTCAACTGTGATTCAACAATCATAGGTGGCCAATCTGAATCAGAATCAGAACCAACTGAGAGTTAAGATCTTTGTATAGAACATACGCATCATATATCAATTTAATCTTTCGTGAACGGCCAATATGAGAAATCTTTTAATACCAGCATCTATAATCAAACAGTGCTTTTAACTCTAAATTAGTACAGTATATATATATATATATATATATATATATATATATATATATATATATATATCTAAGACACAGNTATATATGGATCTACGACACAGGTAGCAAACAAGCTTGACGTTCGCTTTTAAACAAATATGTCGTTTAACAAAGCATCTTGCAACAAGATTCTCCTCAATCACAAGTGATTTATTTTATGAGCAAGAGAATCATCTTGCACGTTCAAGAAGACGACTATTATCTAATCGTCCTTACTATCTTCAATTTCATGATGAATCATTGCCAAGAATCGAGCGTTAAATACGTTCCGTTTTTTTTGTAAGCTATAGTTGATCTTATTATAAAATTAAAAATTTCGATACTAATAAAATATTCTTTACTACGGTAAGTACATATATGGAATACAGCTAAAGATATTATATAAAGATTAGATAAAATTAAATTACGAGTGTAAAGTAACATTTTTGCATCTGAGGATTAATTTCAAGAGTTGAGCAACATTATAATGTCTATTATTTTTCTTTTCTTCTTCTGCGTGACTTTTTATCAATTATTTACTCATTCAAAATCTATTTTTCTCGGCCTTAGCTCACATTATCATAAGTAGATAGAAAGTCATTGAATTTCTACTATACGATATAAGTTTCTCAAAATTAAGTTTCTTAAAAGTTAGTGAAAAAATATTACAAAGTTTAACATTCTTCATATTATTTTTCTAATATTATATTTCAAACTTTTGATTGGCATAAAAAAACATTTTCTATTTTATACGTATATGCTACACGATCCTTTCAGCTGTACCCTATATAGTTCGAATAAAACAGATAGAAGAGAAAATGACAAAGTATCAGGTATACAGCGCAAGCGCTATNTTCTTTCAAAAAAAAAAACAAAAAAAAAAAAAAAAGAAAGAAAGTTATCACTCCACTTTGAAAACGGAACGTTGTTAACATATTAAGAAAGGAAGAACAAAGATGAGTACAGGTCTGTTGTAAGTTTGATTAATAAAGATTATTTGATTTGCTGGCACCTGAGCCAAAATCCTCCTCTCGATGGCGGTGAAGTAGAGGAAGAATTTGCTGAGGAAATGATCGTCTTGCATCAGCTGATTCCACGTGGTAGGAGCAACGTATCCGCCTGTTCCACCGCTCGCCAACGGCACGTTCTTTGCTCGATTTCTCGATATCCTTGCCCTGCTCGGTGTACCGACGTTGCTCAGGCTCTTGTTGTTCGCCGATGGCATGTTGTTCATCGATGCTGGCACGCTTCTGCTCGGCTTTTCCGGGGTTGCGTTCGCATTATTCGCGCTCTGCAAATTCGTATACGGAACACCGCCACTCCCGCAGAACACGTGCGTAACGCGTTCCATGACGCTCGCCTTTCCCCCACCTGAAACATTCCCATGATTTATTTAAACATCATTCTTTATTTCGTCTATGCTTAATTCGTTTTATTCGCTCATTATTCACAATTATTTATTAATAATCTTTCAATGACTGTCTTTCGTTATGAACATACTGTAATTATTTGGAATAATATCGAGTAAATTTTAGAAAACTCTTTCTCTTCTTTCTCTCGATCGTGAACATTCGTGATTGAATGTTCGTTCACAGCTGGAAACTTACGTTATTCATGGATGTAAATGTCCAAGATGTTCGCCTGTAAATCAAGTTTAGAATGAACTATCCTTTCACTAACATAAAACCAATAACCATTGATTTACAAAGAACTTTATAAAAATAATCTCGAGTATAATTTTATTTTAGCATTCTCTCATTATTTGTTTTAATATCCTCTTCGTTTACTAATCCTTTTGATTTACTGATATTAGACTAATTTGTGACCATCTCTGTCAAAATAATTTGTAATGATTTCTGCTTCCCTATTAAAGATGTTCACAATTATATATTATTTACAGTGATGTTTCTCGTTTGAGTCAGGATTCCGTACCAATCACCATGATCTAAACAAAACACAAATAAACATAAACAAAACATAAACAAAACATAAATAAGACATGAAATAAAACATAAGAAACAAGTTAAAATATAAATTTCAATGAACAAACAACTCTTTGAATAGTATTTTTCAGTAGTAATTTGTAATTTCTTTTTGTGCCAAAGAAATTTAAAAAAATAAAATATTATACATAAAAGATTTCCTTTTTGTCTTAATTTAAAAAAATATTAAAGCATGTATAGAAAATATGTATAGATAAAGAATTCTACAGGGTGTCCCAAGGAAGAATAAAATTCGTTGAAGCCTCTGTTCTTTCAGAAAATCGAGTTTTAAAATTTGTCAACTATACCTGAATTCTAATTCCACACTGAACAGGCGTAAATTCTGAAACATGAGAATATTCTGCCCAGATGTAAGTAAAAGACGTAAAATAAAGTTTTGTTTAAGGCGTCGTTTTCGAGAAAATAAAACGTTTGAATACGTTTCATCAAAAATTATCATTATAATATATTTATATATATTATTAAATGCACGTGTACCTGATAAATTTTCAAACTCTATTTTTTCGAAAACGGAACGTTACAGAAAAATTTTATTCCACGTTTCCTACTTATTTTCGCACCTTAGAATAACCTTCTGTCAATTGTTTTTTTTTGTCACTGTTGGAATTAGCCAAATTCAAGTATATTCGACAAATTTCGTTCTTTCGACACATTTCTACACGTAGCAATCATCTGCCGGTCGGTGGAGCGCGAGTCGCGGGGCACTCTGTATATCAATCGATAAAAGAATCGATTTTTCGAACGTTCTATGCGTGCAACGAAGACTGGCAGGTACGTCTTCAAAGATATTTCTACAATGGTGAAGTCGTTGCGAAAATGCGGCAGTTATTTTCGTTTTATTTTTGAGCTGTATGTCCTATTTGGCTCTGCGCGCGTCTCTATTTCCTGTCTCTATCTCTTTATCGCATGACGAGCACTTTTTTCCCCGCACGGATGTCGCGTCCACCGACATTTGTCTCGCATTCGATTCTGTCACGTGACGTAGCTCGAAGTGAGAGTCTATCAATATTCGAGATCAGAGGAATCGATCGAGCGCACCGTGCATTTCGAATTTATAATCAATATTGATGAGTCCCTTGAGACACAATCTATTTGTTTTTGCGTGAAAATATAAAACTTTTTATGCCTGTCTTTTGATTCTATTGTCCTCGAGATAATAATTCAATTTTAAATTGTGAATTAATGAGACTTTAATCAGTTTTTTAGAGTCAATTAAGATTAACATATTTAAAAAGTCAACGTAGTTTTCTAATAACGAACGCCAGGATTATAACGATACTACTGTTTCATACAATGACGTATAATAACGGTAACTATAGTATATGGAATAAAACGTTACAGGAGGTGTAGAAAAGAGAAACTTGAAAGTAAACGTATATGTATATGAAATATTTTAAATATATAAGTGGATATATATAAGTGGAAGATGAAATTTTGAAGAGCTGCGACGGTATTATATTAATGTAAAAAAAAAAAGAAGGGCTTCGTTTCATTCGAGAGGTAGACGTGCATGCAATAAAAAAAATTCCTAACCTCAACAATTTCAATGTAATCCTTCTACACGTGCGTAATGTAATTCGTAATAATTTTAACTTTACAGACGAAAGAAGAAAATTGAGATTCGACCGAAGTCGATTAATTTATTATTTTGCAGTTCAAGTTTCATTCATGATGAGGTTAGGAAAATATTTTTGAAAAACGAGAAACGATCGTGCTACGACACAGGAATAAATGATTAATCGCTCGAGAAGAGAAGTCTGGTCGATCCTCCCCGATTTTATATGTCGTACAGAGGCTCTGGCGGCAATCCAGCCACGGTGATTGCCTATTTTACGTGTTAAAATAAATCTCTCGCTCTGTCGTGGCCTTTCTGTCGCGGGGAAACCGGCATGCGTACACGGCTTTTTGTCTCTCAATTCAAACAAACCTAATGCTCGGCCTCTCGCGTTCGTCAAACGCGACAAATCGTCAATTTACCGATATTTCCGGTCTCTAAATCGCAGACCTACTCCTGTCAATTTGTGCAATGCGCGGTAATAATTAACCATAATTAACAGTGGTAGAAATGAATTCAGGTGACACATTCCAAGCACACAATGCTTGGTCATCAATGGCTTGTATTATTATATTGTGAAGCGCTTTATAAGTATATCGTAAATATTGTACATTAGAATCTTTTATAAATGTTTTATAAACATGTTATACGAAATATTTTGTAATTTCGTTAGCATTGTAACGAGGCCCAATCATTATGATTAGCAAAGTTTGAAACAAATCTAAAAGTGTACATAAAAGTTACAAGATATTTAATACAAATGTATATATATTTTGCAAAAATCGTAAAAATACTGAAACAGTTAATTACTTATTATAAGCTATAACATTTAAATAGAATTATCTACATGCATGTTCAAGAGTGTCCATACTACATACCTATTAATTTTTTATAAAACGTATGTTTGCAGTAAATGTCTTGTAACTTCTATTTATTCCTTTAGTTTGGTTTCAGTTTGTATCTTATTACAGTGCTAATGAAATTTAAAAAATAATTTGCATAATATAATGCATACATAAAAGTCCCTTGTGACAAATATTTAAATGTGATTCATTGTATATATCTATTTTATATTTTGATATAAATACTCTTTTGTAGATGAACCTGAGGAGAAGCTAAATCTTATCAAATTGCCATTTAAAAAATGAATAAAATGATGAATAATATAGTGTTAAGAATATATGTATTTTTTGTGCTAAATTATGTTATGTCTAAGAGAGATTGGAGTTTACAAAATTTAAATTAACTTCCAAAGCATTCTTGCACGATAGCCTTGTTAATCATTGTTAACTTCTTTAATTTCTGGAAATTATTTTGAAGAGTAAGCACTTGCAGCACATGTGTGTGTAAAATAAAGAAATATATTAGGTGTTTGCATTTTATTTACATTCAGTGGAGAAAAAGTATGCTCGATATTTTTTACGAATAAATTTTCATTGATAACTGGCCAGATGTGTTCCCAACTTATGAATTTACGAAATACTTAATTAGCATTCATGCGTGAATAGTCGAAAATCAGAGCAACTGATTGTAGATTAAATTTTAATAATTTAGTTAATAATGAAATCCAACATTTTTGCCACATTCTTTAATAATACACGACTAAAATTTTCCAAATTTGAAAATGTTACAGATTTTTCTCTAACACTGGCATACAATCTCAATGGACTTGTGTATAAGTAGAGTATCGCAAAAATGAAATTTAAATGAAAAAGAGTAAAATTTCTAAATGAGATTCAATAAAAACGAAGTTTAAAGTTCTGAAGGCGCTTCAAAATTATCTGCGATAAAAGCATAAGATAAACAAGGATATAACGTTAAAAGCTGTAAGATACATTAAGATTGCTTGTAAACTCATAAAAGGAGATCATCATCAAAAATCGTACGAAGTTGAAGACAAACTTCTCCTCACGTATATCTTTTCCCAGATTTTCGAACAAGTAGAAAGTGAAACGTAAGGCAAAAGATTATGAGATGGTCAGTTTCTACGTTTTCACGTGCACGAGGACGAATGCTATTGATTCCATTGCAGTTCAGATTGCGACTAAAAGCACCTGGTGGTCGTTTTAACGAGTATTCTGGAAGAGAATTGCTGGGACAATGTCGGGCAATCAACCAATACCTGGCTGACGTTGCACAATACAGAATTAAGAAACATCACTAAAGAAACTCGGGGTTGCGATTTAACAGAAATCAATTTGTCATCGTGATTACGTAATAATGGCTAAGTCAAAAATCGTCGATTACCCCGATTTCAACGAAAACACAATGAAAGAATAAATCAGCCTCAGGGAGTGGGAAAAGAAATTAATTGGTAATAATATTTTGTCGAAAGTCTTCTTTTAAAGAATTAGATTGTACTTCGACAATTATGAGTTACTTTTTCAAGTTAGGTCAAAGCTCGGCGATCCCAAGTTACATATCGATTTTAAATTATTCTGGAGGGCCATTTGCACGAAAGATAAAATGGGCTACGAGGTGCTCGAAGTAATTAGAGTATCGTCTCTGTTCGATTGAGTTCATTGCTTAGCAATTTATTCTCAATGCCTTAGAAACCCGATAAATGTCACATTTAATTTAGAAGAAACGTTAATATGTATGATTTTCTTTTGTTAAATTTTACAAATTGAAAGCATAAAAGAATATTTTGTTGCTGATTATATTTTTTTATCTCTTGATATTATACTAAAAATTCAATAAATTAATCGTTAATAAATCTTCTTAAGAAATTTCAGATCAGTTCGGTTGAAAGAAATATCGTGGTTAAATACTCAGTAGTTGTTCAATATTTTTGCTTACAATTAATTCATTTTTCTGTCATACATTTGAAAAAAGCAAATAAAGCAAAAATAATGTTGATCAGTAATTTACCAACCATGATGTTTAGATGCTCTCAGCCCCAGACCGTTGATTCTCTTGGTCAACTCGGCGCTGGCTCTTTCGACGACCCCTTGCGCTGATATCGAAGACATCTCTCAAGAAGCAGAGGCGCACTCCCTTTGCTCAGCCACGACTCGTAGTCAAGACAAATAGGGATGCGTGTGGCCGTGGTTGGAACGTTTCATATTCGATAGCCACAAGAACAAAACTCGAACTTCTAGTTTTCCACGGTATTTTCTCCACCCTTCTGCTCCTTTACTGCGTTTCGTTTTCTTTTCCTTTTTTTTCTTTCTTGTGTTTGCAATGTCCAATTGCTTTCACGACGATCACGAGATCTCCCAACAAGTAAAGTCAACTGTTAATCCCGTGAAAGTCATTCGATTTGTAACTTTCGCACAGCTTGCTAAATTTATCGGGCGTATCAACGAGCGTGGCCAAGAAAAACGAAACGCAACCCTTCGAGAGAGCTCGCCGGACACGGCAAATCGATGATGGAACGTTTTGCTGGAAGGATCTATTTTAATCGACTCAGCTCATGACAGTCGCGTGAATCGTTCGACGAAAGATATCTATAATGTCAGAGACACACAGAAGCGGACGAAAGAAAAAAGAAAAGAAAAAGATCAATGACAAAGATACGTCACGATATAGTACAAATAATTTTCAACTCCATTCGACAACTAATAAATACTCTTCGTACACAGCGAACAAAATATCACCGCCCGCTGGTCACGCCTCGAGTTTATGTAATAAACTCGATCGCCTCACGAAAAACTGTGCAAACGACAGAATGCCTCTTCAAGACTGGCTGTCGAATCGATAAGCATCATCGTCAGAAACGTTTCTATCGACGACGATTTGATTCCTTTACGTTTAATGCATCGCCCCGACAGTCGCCGAAACCATCGAACATGTCGCTGTATCCGTTCTCCGTTCATAGAGCACGATCTATACACTATGCACACAGTCTTTTCTTTCTTTCTCGCTCTGTTTATGTGTCAGTCATGACACCGAGCAGAAAACAAAGTTAGAAAGTGGAATTGCTGCAACGGGCACAGTACATGGGGGTGGTTTGTGCGAGACTGAATCGATATTCGCGCTGAACTTGTTCGGCTGCCCCCCACTCGAGCTGTACGAGACCGTGTGGTTTCCAGGCGCGAACAAACCTTTGACGCCTGACGAACGGTGAACCGACGTACTTATCGCATCGCCTGAAACTATATAAAACCACTCGACGATTTGAGGAGGTTGTTGCGTTACTCGTTGCGATGTGTACGATGGCGGTAGAGAGAAGGTAGAGGAATGCAGTTTAGCTTTAAATTGCTAAGATTTGTGGATCATAAGGAAAAGGAATAATATTAATTTATCTCATACACGTGTTGACAAACGTTTAGCTAAAAATATAATGTATTTTGTATAGGAGTAATTGATATAATTGAAGTGTTAATGAGAATTGTATATTTTCTTTCTTTTCGTTTTAGATTTAACACATATACATCTTTCCAGTGATGTAATATCTTTCGTCTCTCTCTCTCTCTCCCTTTCTTTCTTCGATATAAAAAAAAGTTTTTACTTATGCTATTTTCAGACCAGCAATGGAATTCTCCAGTAGCTAAATTAAACAATCAGATTAGTTTTGTTAACATACTTTTGTTGATCACATAAATGCAAAAGAATTGCGATGTATTGCTGAAATTCACCTTGAGATCCCAAACTACCAATTGACCATCTAAACCGCTTGTACTAAATTCGTTATTCGATACTTTACGCACACAATTGATAGTATTTTGATGTATACTATCCAAGGCATTATCGTTTGTATCAGTTCTCGCTTGACGATCCAGCGATTGAAATTTACGCATCGCGGACAAACCGGCAGCTTCTTTCTTTTGAGTGTTGTCTAGTTTCGATACAAAATATAATTGACCATTGTCATCTATAGAATATAGCATAGGCATACAACTATGTCCCTGAGGAGATTATTTAGATTATACTTAGTTCATGATTTATATATTCACGCTGAAAATTATCAAACATAAAGATATAAATAAATACCACAGCAACAATGGAATTGGACCCCATCCAGACACAACTTAAAAATGGCAAATGCTCTGTGTACAATCGTATAACTGCATTTCCTTTAGTAGCATCTGCGATGCAAATCGATGAATTGTGCGCTACCCAACAAATTTTATTACCACAAGGACTAAATACAACAGAGTGTATCCAACCTCCTACATAAACGTATAAATAAAAAAAATATGATTAACAAATACATTTGTTAGCATTTTTGAAAAAAAGAAAAAAAAAGTACCTCCATTGGGAGTGTTTGGGAATTCGGCAAGTAACGTTCCTAAAGTATTACTATGACCCCATGGACCATTGCCAGGTGCATCTTCCATATCACTAATAAATGCACTAAATACACGAACTTTGTAATCAGTAGATCCAGCAACTAAAACTTTATTATCTGGATGCCAATCTACTGTAGTTACAGTGGACCTCAATGGACGTTTTATATGCTTACACTGCCACCAATTATTCTCAGACACGAAATAACAAACAGCTATTACTCTACCTCCGGAACCAACGGCAAATTTGTTTTCTGCAAAGGAGGAGGTAAGTAATTTTTTCATTTACAATTTTGTACCTAATCTAACAAATGGTCGTACCTAACGGTGACCATTTCACACAAGTTGCTGCACGATTTATTCTCAAAAGCACCCATGCAGGATTCCACTTTCCATCTCCTTCTTGTGTCCAAACATACGCATTCTTATCTGCAGAGCATGTTACTATTCGATTGGTATTTGGTGCCCAATCAATACCCATGACATGCATGTCATGCTCTTGTAGATTCTGTAATAACTTCCAACCGCTGGATGTACGTTTGTAAACTTGAATCTCATTGTTATTTGGACAAATGGCCACTTCTGTAAATAAAAGAAATCCATCAGAAGACCAATCACTGATTTGGCAAAGGCATTGATACGTCAAACGAAAGTCAAACCTTTTCTGTCTTTATTCCAAGCATGACAACTGATGGCATCAACACCTAAGCTATGAACCTCTGTCATTTTTTATTTTACTTTCTATCAAGAATTCGGTAAATTTTACATACGATATCTATGAATCACCGCACATAACCACACAATGAGACGGGTGCGGTCACGTATCAATGTTGTGACTTTCTGATGGTCCTCCTCTACTTGCCACCAGAGGGATGCACGCCACGCATAAATCTCGAATCCTTAGTAACCATCCTTCACCATTTCATTGTTTAAGCCATAAACTTTCAATCACGGCTTTATTAAGAAGCCTTACACACACTGACAAGATTACTGTTGTACAAATGAGCTTTCCCTCCTTCTTTCTTTCTTTCTTTCTTTCTTTCTTTCTTTCTTTCTTTACTCTCCTTACCGTACCAGAGCCACAATGTAACTAGTCGAACTATATTTTTTCTGTAACTGTATACTATCAACGAATCGACGTTATGAGAGATAAGAATAAATTGAAATGAATAAGTCACGTGATGTTTTAACTATTGGCTCATACCTGCTAGTGAATCATCATTTGAAAAGGTGAGAAAGTATTGCAAAATGTTAAGAAAATTTTGCCAAATTGGGAAAAATTATTAAATGTCTGAAACTAAGTCGTCAAACCTAATGTGTTTGCTTAAGAAGAAATGTATATGCAAGTTTGCTCAATTGAATACATATATATTTGAGTTCTACATTTAAGACATTAATGTTCAGAGAAGTGACTTTCTATTTTGTTGAGATTGTGCAGCCTATCCTGTTTTCCTTTAAACTTTCATGACATTTACGTTTTTTGTACATGATAGATTGAACGCATTCTCTTCCGTAATGTTTCTAAGTGTTATTTAAAATTTTTAAATAATAAATTATAACAATCTTGAATAATATACTTAAAAGAAATACTAAAATAATTAATTTAATTGTTTCATCATAATACAAAACTCGTGAAAATTATTAAATAATGACTAGAAATATTGTATTGTAAATAAAATAATTGAATTCTTTCAAATGAATTGTTCAAATTCTAAAATAATGCATTTCGATGATATTCTTGTATGTTATTTAACAATTTTAAGTATTTACTTATAACAATTGAATCAGTGATCGAATTCCCAAACACTATTTCGTAGTTTGAATAATTCATTTATAACAATTAAATTATTTTATTTACAATAACGGAAAAAAAAGTTACACAATATACATGTTTCTTGCTCTTTGAAAGAATAAATAAAATAAAAATTTTTATATGTTGCGCGATTATTCTAAAGCGACAATCACCGCTTAATTTAATTTTTGACTACATAATTTTTCTCTACATAAATTACTATTTAATATACATCAATGCAGTTCTAATTTGAAAATTAAAATCACGAAAATGTAAATTTAGTCTCAGTCGATAAAAAATTAATAAATTATTACATTTAACATTGTAACATCTTCATGAAAGTGTAACATTGCGATAGAAATGTAAAAACTATTCAATTATTGATTAGTATAATAGAAAAACTGTTTTACGAAATACTAAAAAAAATTATCAACTGTTCCGGAACATTGACGACCGAAACATTAGATTAACCTTGAAAGATACGGAGATTCATTATCAATTAAATTTTCGCCGTGTTTTAGAAGTTTGAAAAAAAAGTTATCAACATTAGATTAACCTCGAGCGGCTTAGAGATCATTATCAATTAAACTTTCGATGTAAACACAAAGATAAAATTTTAGAAGTTTGAAAAAAAAGTTGTCAACTGTACCTGAACGAACAATGACGACCGCAATATTATATAACCTTGAGTAGTACGGACACTCGTTACCAAGTGAACTTCCGTCGTGAGCACAACGGCCCAGCGGAGCACCGAGGACTTCGTGGGATGCGTGCGCCTTTAAGTTGCGTGCATCTTAACTTTAAGTTGCGTGCGTTTAGTTTTAATTAATCTCTGTAAATTCATTGTGAACGCATTCCGTACAAAGACACGTTTATTGAACTTGGGACGAAATTAGGAATCCCTCATCTCCTCTCTTCTTTCGTTCGTTTTTGCTATTGTTACTTTGTTCGTTGCACTAGAGTCGGGTCTCCAAGTTTTGTAGCCAGTGTGTCGAATCGGGGAACTGCAGCCACGTCCGAAAGGACGAGATGAGATTCTCGTAATCTAACGTCCTTGACAATCGGACTCAGCGGTTCCACGGAACTTTCACTATGTCGTTGGGGGTAGCGTTCTACTACTTGCATCTAAATGCTCGAACCTCGATTCGGTTCACTGACCGCGAAACTTGGAAATTCGACTCCAGTGTCGAACGAACAAAGTAGTAATAGCAACAACGAACGAAGGAAGAGAGGAGATGAGGGATTCCCAATTTCGTTCCAAGTTCAGTAAACGTGTCTTTGTACAGAATGCGGTGGTAGGGCTGCGAATTGTTGTATGTGTTATATAATTGTATGCATTGTACGTATTGTATGATCGTATGCATTGTATGATTGTATGCATTTAATGTATTGGATGGATGGTACGTAATATAAGCGGGTCTCGTGCGTAGTCACCTCCTCGTGATGAGATCTGGTAATTGATATCGTTTTACAAACATTAAAGTTTGTAAAACGTCATCAAGTCAAGTTGTAAAACGATAAACGGTATATTTTAATGTTCGTAAAACGACATCAAGCTAAGAACTACGCAACCTACAGTTTAATTTACATCTAAACTGAACTGTAGGAACAATTAGTTGATAAGTAAAATATTGGACCCCCCAGCGAGCCACCATGGGACGACGAGGGATCTCGCAGCAACATCGTTGGATGCGTGTGTCTTAGTTTTAAGTTGCGTGCGTCTTAGCTTTAACTTGCGTACGTTTAGTTTTAGTTAAAGTCTTTATTTCGCGTTATATCCCTATATCCCTATATATGCTAGACATTTGAAGCGTTTCGTGTCTCTTATTTCGTTCATAGTTCAATAAACGTGTCTTTGTACAGATTGCGGTGATATGGCTGCGAATTATTGTACAAGTATTATGTAACACTTGCCTAATTTATTGATTAAATCTACTCATATTGTATGTCATATAGAAGCATGAACAAAATTTGTCATTAGCTCTAATTAAGTTAGAAAATAAAGTATAAAGAGTGTATGCATATTGCATAGCAATAGGTAAAACGCCATTAATTATTCTGAAATTCAATATACTCTGAAATCACATTTTCCTGCTAGAACTTATTATAGTATATAATTATTTATTTTATAAAGTTTTATTTTGCAATATTTGAATTTTATTACATAATATAATGTGCATTTAAATGATACATCTTTAATGTGTTCTAGTGTACATTCTAATTCAAATTTATCATATATTCTTGTATTGTTATACATATATATATATACACAGTCACAGTTTATTCTTTAAGCTTCCTTTTAATTAGTACATTGCATACAATATTGATACATATGATGCAGAAGTTTTTATAATCTAAAAACCATAAAAATGTTTAAAAAATACTGAATACCAAATATTAATACTAAAGTACTAAATATTCAATGTGTTTTTAAAGTTTTATGATAATATCAAATTGTGGAATCAAAGGCTTTTATTTTCTTTCATTTCGATAAATAATCTGTAACTCCATAAATAACTTAATATTGACGTTAACAATATTTTACATATGTATATAAAAATATCTATTCCTCATTACGTGTTTCATTATAATATAATAAATTTAATTTTTTATATGAATGTTTTTAAATTAAATTCAAATTTCTGGCCTCAAGATCATTTGAAAATCACAGTATAGTAGCCCACACGTAACTGACACTTTATCACGCGTAACTGACCAGCGCTTATCCCCGCCAATTTTTAAAATTGGGACTATTCCCACTCTATTGGGACTATTCCCTACCGTGCGGCCGCGTGAAACATAACATTTGACACACAAAACAAGCTCATTCTTACTCTTTCTTTCGATGCTAATTCTTGGAATACAGCTCCAAGTTTAATTGACCAGTTTCGGTCCCAACTGTTGGTCAGTTACGTGTAGACTACTGTATTAACTCATTCTTTGACATCAGTCATAATGGCGTCAAATAAGAAATATATAATGCCATTGAAGGAAATCAAAGTGACCGTGATTTTTTATCGAAAGAAAAATCCTTACTATTGCAATTTGTAGCTGATGCAAAACTGACTAACTTTTGTCTGAAACATTTTTTAATTATATTATTGGAAATTTCTGTACGCGAATAGCGTGTATGATACATATTGACATCATATGTATGATTTCAATGTTTACTCTTACTATTCTATTAGCCTTTAAAAGCACATTTATTTCTAACAAATATCAAGCTTACTTTTGCAAATGCTTCCATAGATAAATCCATAAATTTTCCAGCGGTAATTGTTAATTGTCTTTGCGATCTTATCATAAGAAGTATCATAACACGTCTATCTCTAGGATCTAATAAATACCAAGAAGAACCGTAAGCTGAAGTGCTGATTGACAGACTCTAGAATAAAAATATTTTATATCACATGAAATACTTAAACGTTCGTATAATTACTCTATACATTCTGTATAGTATGTCACTCATGTGCATATAAATTTTAATTACGTACTAACTTTATTACTAAGATATTCCCCAGCATAGGAGAAAACAAATGCTTCCAATGTAATAGCAATATAAAACAATAAAATTCTTATAAGTTCTTCTATATTCTCGTGTGAATTAAATGCCTAGAATAGTGTAAAGATTTATTTAAACTATAAAAATTATAATCATAAAAAGTAAATATAAAGAACAAATTGTAATCATAATCATAAATTTAAAGAAAAATGTATGAACATAAAAATATAAAAGTATAAAAATTATTCGAATTGAAATAATAATGATGTGAAAATGATACCTGTAAATATTACTTACAACTATTATTAAGAATCCTATACAACATATGATAAGTGTATTACATAATAATTGCATTAACGCAATATATGAGAATAAATTTTCGATATTTTCCGAACCATGAATAATTTGATAATGTAGATCAATTAAAGATTTTACAACATTTCGCCAAGATTTATGATTTTTGATAGAAATATTTTTCACAGCTTCGTGTAACATTTCTATTTGTCCACCAACATGAAATATCTATAATGAGATTTATTAAAAATAATACTCGCTATTAATATAATACTATAGAATATTATAAAAAAAATATACTGCATTAAAATTAATTTAATAATTTAATAATTTTTCTCTTATTCAAAGGGATATAAATATTTTGTGAAAACTTTGTATATTTATTTATTTTGAATTTTATTTTTATAATCGTATAACTTTTCATTTGAACATCTTTTATAATTCATCAACTTTTCTTCAAAATCTATTAATGAAAATATATTAAATATTTACAAGTGCTATAAAATATATCTATTATTTAAATTTTATTTTTATAATCGTATAACTTTTCATTTGAACATCTTTTATAATTCATCAACTTTTCTTCAAAATCTATTAATGAAAATATATTAAATATTTACAAGTGCTATAAAATATATCTATTATTTCTAAAAAAGTAAATTTAAAAAATTTTGAAAAGTGTAAGATTTTTTTGCTTAAAGCTAATTTTTGAGAAATTTTGATAGTTTTAAAAATTTCCAGTATATATTATGTAATGCGTATCGTAAATCTCGAAATAAAAAAGTAAATTTAAAAAATTTTGAAAAGTGTAAGATTTTTTTGCTTAAAGCTAATTTTTGAGAAATTTTGATAGTTTTAAAAATTTCCAGTATATATTATGTAATGCGTATCGTAAATCTCGAATACAGTTTCTAAATGACCAAAATAATTGTTAATTTTTCAATACAGAATGCCTTCAGACTGTCATTTTCTATTTTCCACTACCTTACATTTATCATCAATATGATAAATTTAAAATAGGAATTATTAAGTACACAATATATTAAATAAGTATATGATATCATAAAATATATTAAATAAGTATATAGTGACATTTGTCACGAACAAATTGTGTCATTTTATTACAATTTTTCTAAAAAACATAGGATATTTTAACACGTGCATAAAAATATATACCACATTAAAAAATTGAAATCACTTTTTTATTTGCAAATTTAACGTTTAAAGACAAAAATAAAAATTCAATATTCAATATAAAAAACTGAAAGTCACAGTAAAAAATTTAACACTGCGCTCTGAGACAAAAATTACATTGTTTAATTTCTCAAATTTTTTGCGTGAAATATTTATTTTTATTGTAAAAATTTTGGCTGAAGTTTCATTTCAATCACAAAACTATAATAAGTACATCGGAATTTTTTCAAATTTTTATAACACTCAAAACAATAAGAAATCAAGCGAAGAAATGAAAGATTCATAATGCTGCGTTAGTGGAAAACTATATTGCTGGTAGAGGATTAAATTTGATAAACATGTTAAATCATAAATGATACAGTTTCTGATTTACCTGAGAAATAGATTTATCCTGAAAAATATTCATATATAAATATATATCTTAAAAATATATTTAAAATATTCAAATAGTAATGTATTAAATAAATATATGTAAATTATAAACGATTGTATTTATGCTAGAGATTGTTGACAAATTATAAAATGTGGTATTGTATTGCATCAAATCGACTTACCAATGTAATTATCAAAGCATCTAACATGGCAATAGCAGATGAATTACTTAATAATTGAAAAAATTGTAAAATAAATACATATTCATATATTGGACTTTCATAATATGCAAATGGAAGGTCCATTTTTATCAATAATTGTCGAGATGTTATATTAAATTCATCATCTTGATTCTGACGAGTAAGTTCTAAAAATACGCCGGCATATATGAAAACGGCAATAACATATACGCTCATAATTAACTTTGAGTAACGGTATGCAAGTTTAGTTTTGTTTATCATGGCATCAATGTTGAATTTAGAAGAATTAATCCAGTCTTGAGACATTTTCATTAACATGTTTTTAAATAATCTACAAAATATTGTTATATGTATATATAGCATATAGTAAATATATAAATTAATAACAAAGAATTTTAAAAACAATTTTTCTATTTAATTTCTTTAAGAAAGATTCATGTTTCCTATGGTAAACTGCAAATATGTAAAAAAGGAATGTAAGAAAGGAATTAATATTTAATTAATATTTAATAATATTCAGAGTCTAGAAATTTAAAACGTTCTATGAGGTACTTCTTTGAATATATACTACCATGCAAAAATAATTAGACATCTAATAATTGAAAGTCCATTGAAAGGTTGATTTCTTCTATGATTAACAAACGTTTTTGTATTGTTAATTCTCACGTTCTATGAGGTACTTCTTTGAATATATACTACCATGCAAAAATAATTAGACATCTAATAATTGAAAGTCCATTGAAAGGTTGATTTCTTCTATGATTAACAAACGTTTTTGTATTGTTAATTCTCCGCTTTTTGATCACAATTGACATCAAATATTCTACTAAATATAATATACTTGCATCAATCTTTATATCAACATATTTTATATTTATTTCTAATAAATAGCTGATACTTCATAAAATCTGTATAAACTTTTTCAATGCGGATAGAAATACATATTTTTTTTTATAGCGAATAATTTGCTGCATCAATTGATATAAAAATAATTATGTGAATTATTTATAAAAAAAATAGCATTGACCTTTATATTTCCTTTATACGTCCACTAAACTAATTACATTAAATTATTGCCTCCTCAAAACAGTATAAATTGTATTTGAAACATTCAAATAACAAACAATTATCAAAATAATTATATTTATAAAATAAAATAAGATACTCTGTATGTATACAAATTGGTTAATATATTATATTTCATCAATAATTGTTTTATCAGTCATAATATTAATTTAAAAACAATTTTAATTATTTTAATGTATTATTCATACATTAAAGACACTATTTTATAATATGATATAGATAATAAGATAATTATT
>NIPQ01091624.1:0-38118 GCA_002806875.1 Lepidotrigona ventralis hoosana
TACGAAAACGTGACGATGAAAGGAGAAGAGTACGAACAGAAAAGAAAAGAAAAGAAAAAAAAAAGAAAAAATAAAAATTAAAGAAAATTGAAACTGTGAATGTCGTTTGCAGTAATACCTGAATTTCAAATGTACAAGTTGAACCTTCTTCTGTTCAAGAATTGCAACTTGGCCAAAGGCACGATTGATGTATACTAATTTATATGCAAAATATTTTCGCAGAAGAAAAACGAGAAATAAAAAATGAAAAACATCTTTAAAAATAAAGATAATAATAATAATAATAGCAATAATAATAATATTAATAATAATAATGTAACAATAAATACAAGCAACGCAGATGCTACTTTTGTACAATAAAAAATGTACAATAGAAAATTGCTTTCCCTAGCAGAAGTATTTAGAGCCACTACCATCGACTCAGACTTTAAAAACCTCGAAAACGCTAATTCCTCCTTCTCCCTTTTTTTTTTCTTCTTTTTGTCTTTTCTACATTAGTCTACGAGTAACAAGTAGCATTTCTTCTTCTCTTCTTCAATTTACACCTTTGGTGTATTCAGCTTTCAGTTGACCCAGTACTAATTTTATATCGTAGAAAGTAGGTCGTTTCTCGGGTTGTAAGTCCCATGCCTAAAGAATAATAAAGAACGTCAATTATTTAACAACTACGTAATCAAAGTAACATTTAAAGCTAACTATTATGAAATGAACTGTGACGCATACTTGTCTCATGATATCGTAAACCTCGTGCGGACAACCGTCAGGTGGCTCCATTTTATAGCCTTTCTCTACACATTTTACAACGTCCGCCAACGGCTGAAATCAAAATCATCGATGAAAGAAATGGTCGAGGATCTCCTCGGCATAAACGAAAGAATGAAATGAGAGGAAATTCTACTCACGATTCGTGGGTATGGTACACGGCCAAAGGAATAGATTTCCCACAAGAGTATTCCGAAACTCCACATATCAGACTTGTTTGAAAACTTCTGAAAGCAGAAGATCGCAAATTGCGTATAAACGTGGACGACGACGGTCGTTTCGTACGGTCGATTTCGAAACCACAGTTTTTTGATATAGTTATATCCACAGTTTTTTGATATTTACATTTTGCTTTAAAGCCTCTGGTGCAGTCCATTTGATGGGCAGCTTGCCGCCCTCGAGAGAAAAATTTTCGTCCCGTGCCAAACCGAAATCCGACACTTTCGCGGAGTTGTCCTCCGCGACGAGGACGTTCCTCGCGGCCAGATCTCTGTGCACTACGTGCCTCGACTCCAAATACGCCATGCCCGCGCACGTGTCGCTGAAAGAGAATGAAAATACATGCTTGAAACTAGCTGTCCAAACTGTAACAACGCGCTGATTTCGATGAAACTGCCGCCAGTTAATAGAAAATGTTCAATTTGTCAAATTCACTCGCAATAAATTCAACTTGAAGCATTAAAATTGAAACACAGATTCATACAATAGCTTCGGAAAGTATCCAGTACGATATTTCAAACTCTCATAATTAATTTTAATCTTCAAGGCCAAGAAAAAAGAAAAACTCCCGTTTGAAATAATTTTCTTTTAGTTTAAGGATTTTCGATAGGTAAGAAATTTTTCCAACAACGGAAAGACGCGACCGAGCCGAGAATGACTCAAAAAACGTGCCAGGGTGAACGAGGCATCGCGGTAAATAGGTCACGTAACACCGCGACGAACTCGGTGGCGAAAATATTCCTCTGTTTTCCACAAACTACGTCTCAGTGTGTATGCAAAGTTTCGAAGAAATCAGCGCGTGACAGCTCGCGTGAATTTCCATGGATTTCGCTGGCGCTTTCTACGTACTACGCGAAGTTGATCTGGTCCTTCTTGGAGACGTGCAGCCTGCCTCTCGATCTCAGGTAATCCACCAGGGACCCTTTGCTCATATATTCCGTAACCAGGTACATGTGTTGATTATTGAAAACAAGACCGAGTAATTTCACGAGATTGTCGTGGATCAGCGAGGTCATGAGGCTCGCCTCGGCCAGAAACCTCTGCGCCGCTTCGCTGTTGTCCTTCAGCATTTTCACGGCGACCCTCTCGCCCCGATAGACGCCCAACAACACGTCACCGAACTCTCCTTTGCCGATGCACTCCCTCAACTCGAGCTCGTGGGTCTGTATGACCCAGCCGGCCTCGACGAACGCCTTCAGGTCTACGCAGAAGTCCTGTTTCCCCTGTTTCGGCAGGGACTTGGTCAGCTGCGTGCACAGCCCGTCGGCATCCTGCTCGTAATGCTCGACCAGCAGGGCCAGATTCTCGAAGAACTCCTCGTCGTCGATGGTCAACTGATTGTTCTTGTATTTCACGCGGTAGTGCTGCACGCGGCCCTGATAGCACACGCACAGCGTATAGTCGCCGGGGAAATTCGTCGACTCCCGGACTAGGAACAGGCCGTCCTCGCGCGGCCGCAACAATCGTTCGGCAGTTTCCCTCGATATCTTCCCGTGGAACCATCTGCAAATGCACGTTGCACCATCTGTCTCGCGTGAACTTTTGCTAACTTCCGGCTCATCTGACTGATAGACCAGTGAGTATTTATGCAAATTGACGTTCTTGCGAACTTGGCTGAAGAAGTGAAATCAGGCTGTTAATCGGAACAGTTCGTAACGAGGATGATCGTTGTCTGTACAGTGACTACAAGAAATAATACAAGGGTACATGGCCCGTCATTTTCACGTAGGATCAAATCGGTGACATTTGGACGTAACTAATTAACATCTGGATGCTCTGACGCACGCGTCAGTGTATGCAAATACTTTTTTGTAATCACTGTATACTTTACGAACAATTCACACAGAGTGTAGTTTCTCAGTGTTGAACGACCAAGTTTCGCCAGTTGGTTAGATTTGTTCAGAAACAAAGAGAAAATGTCACGTAAAACGTTTTTGTAAAAAAAAAAGTTATGGAAGATACAACAGAGAGATCTTCAAATGACAATTGAGCCGTTCTTTTTTTTGAAAATGGTATAAATCTATTTATTCATATATTGAGACATTTAAGAGTTTGCGTTTGAATTAATTGAAAAATATTGGCAAATATATTAAATTTCATTATGTAATAATATTATTAAAAAAAAAATAAAAGATTTTTTTTAACTACAAATAGATATTTCAATAATAAGAAATTTTCAACAACACCAATTTTGAATTTATATTTTAACTGAAGCAGGTTTTTCTGAAATGTATTTTTTTGATGTAAAAAATAGTGATTAAAACGAACACATGCAAGTAAACGTGAAATTGACTTTACGAATGAAGAAATGTTTTCAATTACGTGATAAAGGAATTTATAATAGAACAACTTGTACATATTTAGCTCTTGAAATCGTGCACAATGGTAACAAAGTCATTTTGCTATAAATACTTTGGCTCCCCCCGTTTTTCAAACAAATTTCATTGTGCATTTTCAAAAATTTAGTAGGTTTCATCCCTTTTAAACGTCACTCTTCAGTCAATGTACTCTTCTATTTCACCGTGACAAAATCTTCTCGTTTCATTTCACGTAGACGAATGTTATTTTACGACAGTTTCCTAAACACTATATAATTAACGATTAACACGATCGTAGAATTATTATTAATTATCGATTATTGCAAATGGACAACACTTTTGCAACGTACAACATTCAAGAGTTAAACTTCTGGCGGAATTTACAAGAATGCAAATTTCTCTTTTCAAATTTCAAAATTGCACTTGCTTAAAATTGCTTTTCAACCACTTTCAAAAAAAAAAAAAAAAAAAAAAAAAGAAAAAAAAAGGCTCACATATTAATTTAAAATTAGCTAGAAGCCCGAACGAAATGCGAAACTGAATTTCTCTAACCCTCCGAAAGTCGTTCGTCAGACGTCAAATCGGCGTAGTCGCGCAGGGGTGCAAGAAGCAAATACGTACGGCATAGCGTTGAGTTTGACCTCGTGCCTCGGATTCACCGATAACGCAGCAGGATTGCCAGGATTGGTGACGTTCGAGGTGAGGATTACTGGTGGTGAGCCGGTGTTCATGTGACTGGTTATATTAGGAGAGGTGACGTTCGAATGCGTAGTCATCGTCGGTGATACTGGATGGGACGGAATGTTGCTTGCAGACAAATTGGAAGGAACGTTGTGTTGCGTGCTATTTTGTATAAGGGGATGGGACGTTACGTTTGAGGGGATCGTATGGTGATTCTGATTGCCATCGAGCTTCGCTTGCCGCGCTGGCGCTGACACATTCGGGTATCCGCCACCCGCATTGTGATACGTTGGCATCGCAACTCCCGCGGTGGCCTCTGCGAACCTGCAAACGACACGAAATCGTTTTAAGCATACTTTTCCCATTTGCTGGGCGAATTCAGTTTTCAAACAACACGCAGATCTGTTCTACACACTGATTCGAATTTGGGGGAGAGGGGGATTAGTTTGAACATCTTAACTTTTCTTCTGTCATTTTTAAGTCCTCCTTGTATTGTACATGGAAGAGAGGTTTGACGAGAGAATTTTACAATTAAAAAGAATTTTTTTTTTTTCCAATACAAAAATGGCTGTACTACTGGCTGAATTTATCAATCAGACAGTATATATTATTTCTCCTTGTGCGAATAAGGTCTCAATCATAAACCGCGTTCCACGCCTAATCTTCGGAAACTAAGTCAAGGACTTATTAAACCAATCTTGCAGTTTTGTTTGCGATGGCCAAATCATTGCCGCGAACAGAAATGCAGAAGAACGACTAACATTGCATAATCTAGAAATTCACGCTACTCGCTACGAATTCCTTGTTGCATGTTTAAAAATCGTTGATCCACAACTTTTGCAAGTTTCATCTTTCAGATGAAGGATCAGGATAAAAAGACTCGATCAACAGAAATTCATTTGACAACTAAAATTTTTATTTCAATAAACGAAGCTCTGCTTCGACTAACTTCGTAGGAATTAAATGTCCATAAAATCAATTATGCGACGAAAAATCGTATATTCGCACGAGCATTGGCGCACTTGCTCTGGCGTTGATCAAACGTGATACTGTTACATCATGTAAGAAGCAATCCTTGTGCGTTGACATGCAACACGACGTATCGTCGAGCGATACGCGAGCGTAAAGAAGGGAGAAAGAAAAAGTGCTAGGCTATCGTGTGTCTCAAAGACGAAATCAACGCTGGAACCACATGCTCTCGAGCCAAGTCCCCCCACGACGAAACAAATCTGTACACGGTCGTTGCTCGAGGAACCAGATATCTGAAGCTTGTTTTCTGGCAAACGTGGCGTACCAAGAGTTAAGCTCCGATAAGTTCTTTTAATTGCAGGAACAGCCAAAACAGCTGTTTTAACACTAGAACTACCGCACCAGTCATTTTGACTGGTCTGACAACTTTATTTTAAAATTCCTACTTCATGTTACATTTTTTCTTCGCAATGATGTAATAATTTTTGCAGGGATAGCTAAAGGATTAATATAATGAACTTTAATTTTTATTAAGTTTTATTCATTTAAAATAAAAGTAATTTTGTATCATGGCTACTTATACCAGTACCAATCATTTTCACTGGTTTTCGTAGAGATAGCTACGTCTCAACTGTCGGTAGTTCTAGTGTTAAATAAAAATGTATGTTTGAGTATTTTATAAGAAATTAGAAGTTACGTTGCAAATTATTTCCTTTAATAAATTAAGAATTTCTTTCTTCTAAAAATCAACGTTTATTCATAAGGGGTCAAATGACCCCTTTCCAAAATTTACTTTAAATAAAAATATATGTTTGAGTATTTTATTAGAAATTAGAAACTACGTTGCAAATTATTTCCTTTGATAAATTAAGAATTTCTTTCTTCTAAAAATCAACGTTTATTCATAAGGGGTCAAATGACTCCTTTCCAAAATTTAACTTTAACATTAGAACTATATTGACAGTTAAAACGAAGCTATTTCTACCAGAACCAGTCAAAATGACTGGTCTTTAAAAAATACTGTGATGATAGAATATTTTTATATGTATCGATTTATTACTTTCTTACGAAAAAAATCCCATAGTTAATATCAAATTTGTCGGGTTTAATTCGACAAATATCGAATAAATCTGCATGTGGCTTTAGATGGAAACAGTTGTTTGTCAATTGTAATATTTGTACCTCAGTTTAGTAGCAACTCTGACTATTTTGACTAAACTTATCCCATACTAGCCAATAGTAGCCAATAAATAAAAATAAAATAAAATTCATTATATTAATTCATTATATTATTTCTTTAGTTATCATTGCGAGGGAAAAAATGTAACATGAAATAGAAATTTTCAAATGAAATTATAGAACCAGTCATTTTGACTTTGGTGTGGTAATTCTAGTGTTAATGGCTGCATTTCTGACCTGAGTTTTGTATTCTCTCATACGATAAAAATTGAAATTTTATTGAATCGGACAGGAACGTTTGTCTGAATTTATCTATATAGAATATTTATCTGAGTATTTACATAAAATAATATCTTAATCTTTGTCTCATCTCTTTCTTTATAATTATCTCACGATCTTGTTCGAAGAATCATCGTTCACAAGTGGTGTTGATTTTTGGTACTTTCGAGCCTTAATTCTTAATTCTTACAATTAAAATAACAAAGACGTTCTTAACATTGAGAAATTGGAAATTAACTTGGGAACTTTTTCAACTTATTTTACTTTATAATTCATTTGAAATACACGAATTTTATTTAGGATCTGAGATTATGAAACACAATTAAAAGATACAAGAATTAATATTTACAAATCAGAGTGTTACACGTTACATATCGTTACGGTACAACGATGAAAAAAGACAAAGAAATAATTAAAAAGAGACGCACATGTCCCTGAAACACAAATCTAGATACAAATTTATTATTTTTAAGAATGAACCAACAGCTCTCTGGTCTTCTTTCGTTCATCCATTAAAAAGAAAAAAAGTACACGTCGTCACGAACTGAAACGAGTCGCACTCCATAATTCGCAATCGCCAGAGAAAAAACGTAAAATCGCGAACGAGAAGTTTCGCGAGCTTGGCGTGAATTTAATTACGCGTTCAATTAAGCGGAATCTCGGTGCATCGGCAAGGGACACCGCGGAAAAGGCGAGAAACGTTTCCCCGTTTCGCGGCCGATCGAGCAAAACGAGCACCGGTGTCCACCATGGCGAGCACCATATTTAATCGTGCATCCGCGGTGACTGAGGTGAGCATTTAATCAGTCAGTTGGCTTAAGTGGCCATTGTTCCAACGCGCGCACTATCCGCTCGTTCCGTCCGCATTATAATGCGCTGGACGTCTAACACACCGATAGACGACGAACGTGCGTGAGAGGTGAATCATTCCCGCGTGTATTTTCGAAACTGACCGGCAGGTCATCATCGACGCAACTGTCACGGTGTTGGCAAGTCTCATTGAATTCCAAAAACCAAACGCGCGACAGTTTGGTAGGATTCATGGTGCCAGAGATCTCTGAGTTATAAAGTAATTAATTGTGAAGTATCGACTGGTTGGAGAAAGGTTGCAAGACCTCGTCAATGATTCTTATTGTAGTAAATTATCAAAATACCACGAAAGCTAAACCGTATCAGCTAGCTAGGTGCGAACAGAGTGAAGACACAAGTTTGAAGTCAATTGAAGAAAGTTCACAAATCTCTGTTGCAGTTTTCGGAGAATTTTTGGAAGGTAGTGGGACGTTATTGTTCTTTGTCATAGAGAGTATGGCACAACCATGATCGGTTTGCACAGATTCGCGCGATCTTCCTTATTTGCATTTAACGATACCTAGAGGACAGCTCATTTACTTGGAATATTTTTTACTAATAAAAAATATTGGCCTTGAATTCTTCTTGGAACAGATTCAATTTAACAATACCTTTTCAAGCTCCTTCAGATTAGGTCGGTTTCCTTACAGAACTTTTAGTGAATCTGTTTCTACAGAACTTCGTTTTCGAGGATAGATCACAGTAGCTCCATAATATTCATAATAATATTCATAATAATATTCATATAATATAATATTCATAATAATATAATACAATATTCATAATAATATTCATAACAATAGTCAATAATATTCTGGCGGTTAGGAAAGATGTTGAACTTCATCTTCACGTTCCTCAAATCGAGATTTTATAATCGCAGCTGCCTTGGAAAATTCCGAAAATAATGATCATTGGACGAAGTTGATTGGCCAAAATAATGGAATTAAATAGTCCTTGGATTCAAGACAAAGCATATATTTTGTCTAGTCTCTGTATAAAACTCGAATCGTCGAATTTTCACAAGTAAATCTTAAAGACTGAGTCTTTGAGACTCAATATTATACAGAGAGCTAGAGCTTTCGAAGTTTTACGATTTAGCATTCAAAAGTTCTTTTAAGGTTGTCGAGAGTAATTACCATCGACATATCTGTGACATTTGACAATCTACAATGTTGTTTAGAATCGTCGTTCTAAATAATTCATACAATTTAAACAGAGTTCGAGCGTTGAGGACTTCAGCTTTCACAGCTTTTTCAACGCTGGAACCTTTGAGGCTGAAGCCGTGAAAGCTAGAAACGCAGAGTCGAAGCTTATTTTTGACAACACTGCATTCGAGATAGACCAGTGATGACGGAAGTGCGTATTTGAGTAGTGGAGGAACTTGAGAACTAGATAGCTTTTCTGAATGTGTTGGATGTATCTCTGCAAGAAATATTAATAATTGAAGTTCTAATAACGATTTGCTTGTGGATTTTTATGCAAATTTATGCTCTCAAAGATAGGATCTCNATTGAGTAGTGGAAGAGTACTTGAGAACTAGATAGCTTTTCTGAATGTGTTGGATGTATCTCTGCAAGAAATATTAATAATTGAAGTTCTAATAACGATTTGCTTGTGGATTTTTATGCAAATTTATGCTCTCAAAGATAGGATCTCAGTATGGAAATCGCGTTTCACGTGTAGAAAATTATGGAATATTTTATCTGCTGTACACTTTAAAATTCCTATCTACCTAGTTCTACACTCTAATTAAAATTAAAATTCACATAAATGCATAAAAATCAGTCACGATCTTACAAATGCTTGAACTCTTTTAATTGTATGCAACTGTAACATCTAAACAGAATTATTATTATAATATTAAACAATAATAGGGGAATCTTTCATAGTCATAATATTAATTGTGAAACTTTATACTAACTACAACCAAATTATTTTTAACGATTTTTGAATTTAATTTGTTGTAATAATTATATTTTAATTTTTACTTACTAACTATTACTGTTACGTACGTACAATTTATTTTATATACGACTATTTAACGGTAAATTTATTATTATTTATTATTATTAATTAGTGTTTATTTAGCAATAAATGATTACAATTTCATGGCTATGAATTATTACCAAGAGACGAGAATTTTTTTTCATACCATTTTCCAGATAGTAGGTTTAAATTTCAGCATCATTTTGTGTTCGAGTCATGCAACTTAAAATTTATAATAAAAAGTTATTCTCGACCAATCAATTTTCTCTCTTTCTCCAGTGACAATAAATAATCACAAAATATTTCCACGTGCAACATCATCAAAATGGTGACGATAAAAACATGTCATCGAATTGCGAGATCACACCTCGTGCACATCTCGTGTTTTCCTTTTAAACAGAAGCCACTTCTTGTTTGAGAAACGCATAATTCCAAGAAGTCATTACTGCTTGATTTAAACGCTTTTCTTGCAATATGGATTATTCATGAGTCTCGCTGGAAAAATGTCGTCGGGTAGGTAAAACCTTTGTGAAATATTCCCCGAGCGAGCGAGCCACAAAGTCAAAGCGTGAAAAATCGTCATTAGGTGTAACGTTACGCAACTAAAAATTGAAAGAAAATTCAAGTATTGAAACTAAGTTAAGGGAGTTTAATTGAACTAAATAAAACGTAGATGTTGCAACTATTTTATTAAATTTTTTTGCAATGAAAAAGAAAAGAAAATTACCCTTCGTAATCGGTATTTAAACTAGAACAGTGAAAATTTGTCTTCAACTCGCAAATGAAAGCCGAAAAACGAATCTCACAGCTAGAGAAATTATTAAACTATAATAATGTTAAGCTGTAATAAATCCACGACTCCGTTATGTCTCCTTACTTGTACATTACGATACACACCTAAGAGGATTCTGTTGCGAAAAGCCTCGCTCGCATCGTAATCATCGTGAATCACCAGCTTCCCACAGTGGTGCACTGTTTCCTCTTACGAATCATCGACATTCCGATACATTTTTTTTTTTCAATATGCACGATATTTTCCTTTTATTGAGAGTATCGCGAGGAATATAAAAAGGTCGAAAGGGGAAATGAATCTTTTTTTCAGAACTTCTTTTTCGCGGTTCAAGCGAACAGACCAAAGCTTAGATTACCATTTCCTATAAACTTCGCTGTGTTTTGTAACCGGGACACCTCGTGACACGCAAAGGAATACTGAAACGTCGGTTTAGCGGATAAGTACAATGCGGGAAAACGAACGCGCAGAGATTGGAAACAGAGTATTATCAAGCATAACTGAACACATAATGACGAAAGACTATCATAATGTGTTCAGATGTCTTAAACTGTTGGAACTTTGTACAGAAGAAAATCATGTAAGAATTTCGACTGTCCCGAGTTCGTTTTTTTTTTTTCTAAAGATATTTTTACATTACGTTGACATGAATGTGAAAGTAATTTCACTCTGGAAAAATTGCAAAGCTTCGAACATCCGCAAAAACATTTGCAACTTTTCCTCGTAGTTCGGAACTTGATCCCACCGTAGTTTCGAAAATTGAAATTTTCCTTTGCTGTATGATTTTTATTTCGAACATTTTTTGAATTCCTGTTGTTCGACTCTAACGTTCAAAGTTCAATAAAATAACGAAAAAAAAAAAAAAAAATCGTACAGTGAGATGTAAATGATTGTAAACGGGAAACTTCAAGATCGTGATAGATTTGGTCAGAAGTGAAATTTTTTCAGTGTTTTCACTTACGTGTGAATTTTTGTAATTTTTTCCAAAGAACACGTTTCTAAAAAATACTTTGGGGAAAAAAAGACGAATTCAGGATGGTGAAAACAGAAGCTTCACATTTTAAAATGAGTAGTAAAACTAACAATAAGTAGATTGTTATAGAATCCCTTTTAACAAAGTTATAAGTATTGACAATATTTCATTTATATGTTATATACAAAACTGACTCCACGAAAACAATTTATATCTTCCAGAATAATGATGGTAACAAGGTCATAAAAAAATTCGTCATTTTTCTATAGAAATGATAAGACGCAAAAAATTATGTAATAAAATAATTGAAATCTGCCGTCGAAACATTTGAACTTTTTAAAATGACGAATAATAAAAAGTATTCTATACCAATTCTATACTATATGCTGAATGTTCCATCTATTATATCGAATGAAACACTATTGTCTGCAATTTGAACGAATGTGTGTTCTAAGACATAGTTCGATCGATCAGAATTCGTATAACCACTATCAATTAAATTCTATACTATATGCTGAATGTTCCATCTATTATATCGAATGAAACACTATTGTCTGCAATTTGAACGAATGTGTGTTCTAAGACATAGTTCGATCGATCAGAATTCGTATAACCACTATCAATTATCGTGTCAATTACATATAACCAAAGCTAAACGATCGATTCATTGTTACAGAAAAGCAAGCGCAATGAAATCAGATAGTTTCTTATAGGAAAAGATCCTTCTCAAAGTTCTGAAAATACTGTAGCATAAAAAATTCGAAGATTCTCCAAACCAACTAAATTGTTAAAATCAAGTCCAGTTTCAGTATAGAGCGAAATCTTAAAATAGAATATGCAGGAAAAGATCCTTCTCAAAGTTCTGAAAATACTGTAGCATAAAAAATTCGAAGATTCTCCAAACCAACTAAATTGTTAAAATCAAGTCCAGTTTCAGTATAGAGCGAAATCTTAAAATAGAATATGCGTTGAATATACCGAAAGAATATTACGAATTAATAAATTTTGCAAATACTCTCGGAAGATAAATCTTGCAGATTTATCCCGAAATTCGCGAATAAAGGACAAAAGAAAAAGAAATTATGCAGGTGATTCACGTAACTTGCACACCTGAAATGCACTTTTAAATTAATAAAAGCGTCTAATAAAAAATTATTTAATGCGAAAGTTGTATGGTCTTAAAGGAGGCAAATTATGGCGTGTCAATTTTTTTGGTAAATTTCGAAATTTCCAAGGTCGCCCTTATCTTTCTTTAATTGGACCATATATTTCTTTCAGATAGATTCATAGATCAACTTCGTACTCTTCTCTGTAACAAAAGACTCCTCTATCCGAGAATGAAAAAAAAAAAAAAAAAAAAAAAAACNATAAAACCACAATTAATCCCGCTGTGATAATTGATCTTCGAACTTTTACGCTTCAATATCGATCTTACTCCAATTCGATTGTACATGTGCATTGGCTGGTAAATTGAGATTTACGAAACTCTAAGAACTTTTATCCAAAATGACTAGAAGCATGATTAAGATTGAAAATGACATGTATATCGCGTCGATGCAACGCTTTCGCTCTCAATGTTGTTAATGGAAATGCAAAATACAAATGGATGTCTCGAAAAGAAAAGCAGATAATCTCACGCAACATGGACTTTTTACGTTTTAATCCGAACGTATGAACCGTATCGAGCATAAACTCGTAGGAATCTGGAAAAGCAATTTTGTCCTTCGCGAAGTGCCAGATACGTGTGTCCGCGAAGGCTTTAAATCGCATTTGGGTCATGTTAGATATCACCTTCGGTTTCGCACTTCAGCTCCATTCGTGGCAACTCGTTCGAATTTAACCACGCGTCTACATTTTCCTGAGATCCGTCGTTAGAACGCAACATTTTCCATTAAACGCTTTTCTGCGAGTAATTTGTATGGCCGAGCCTACTTGATAACTGCGGTGTCTATTAATTAATTTTCGACGGGTTAACAAATATGATTCAGTAGATTAAACTTGCTCCAAGTTTGTAGAAAATTTAGAAATAAAGAAATCTTATGTTTAGACGTACCTTCCACAACTAACGTAGAATAAAAGTTCAGACTTTAGAGTTATTAAATGTAGAATGAAACCTAAGGAAAGTAACTTCAGGCATAAGTTCAAGCACAAGAATAACTCTAAACGAGATGCTATTCTGGCTAGAAGATATTTCACGTTTGGCTAGGAACTCTTTTACTTCAGCGTAACGAAGCATCGTTATCAAATTCCACGGCGTTGTTACAGACTAGAGTTGAGTCTCGTTGCAACGAGAATGTTCCCTTCCTTCTGTGAAAGAATGTTGAGCTGCAAAGAAACTGCAAAGAATGTATCGCTACTGTGAGATTTTTCTACGTAAGAATGAGACCTGATAAGATGTGACTCACGCTCACAATTGCGAGCAACACCCTTGGAAATCTTACTAATGAGGCTCGATATGAAAATATCCAAAGGGTCTCCCCGACGTAACGAGACCCTTGATTTTACATGTGATGAAATATCGCACTAGAATTTCAATTTCAAGGCATAAAATAATATTACAAATTTCGAGCGGTATTATTTCAATGTAATTAAAATTCCGCGCAAAATTAAAACTAAAAATGAATGCTCGAATGCTTCGCACGTTATATTATATTTTCTGAATCTTCTGAAGCTTCTCTCACAGAATGTAGAACTTCTGGAACATGATCCTTTTAAAAAAACTTCGCTGACTTCTGAAATTCTCAAATCACGCGAGATCTTGAAGCTAGCATTTTGAAAACGATATCGTGTTTCAACGCGAATAATTTGCAGTATCTTCGAAATAAAAGGGGGGGGGAGGATGTCTAAGGGCGTTGAATATGCGATCCTTCAATATAACGCTGATATCTATGATAAATGAGTGTTCGCGCAACTGATTGAGTTTAGTTTATTTAACTAATGTCTTCTTGCTGAAGAAACAAATTCAATCAAATAATAATTTTCACCAAGACCAATGAAAAATATTCAAACTGTACCTATACTTCAGATTGATTCTCCATCCTCCGGGTATGATCCCCTCTGAAACAATAATAAAAAAACAAATTTCTCATCTAGTTCGAAATAATCGAGTAACAAATTAACTTACAAAAAGAACGAAAAGAATCTGGAGAATTTCAAGCGAATTCTACCCTTCCCCGTCAAAGAAATTATACTCTCGTCGCCCTTGGCCATAATTTCACTTGAACTAAAACCAGCGAAATTCATTGTTAGAAATATGTAAAAAAAAAAGGAGACGATCGCTGGATAACAGGTCTTTAAATAGCAAGGAAGAGTTGGAAACAAGTGTGTCGTAACAAATTTAATGAATCTAACTATAGCCGGGACCCTGCGTTNGTCGTAACAAATTTAATGAATCTAACTATAGCCGGGACCCTGCGTTTCACCGAGACGGTCAATTGCTAATTAAAATACCGAACAAAGCGAAAATAACTGCAACCACCCGAGTAAGTAACAAACAGAAGTCTTAAGAAACGCGAATTTTTAAAAATACGAGCATTTAAAGCACGATGATAAAGTCCATCACTGAACAGATACGATGTAAAGCTAAGGTAATGTAAAGTTATGTTTCGCGAATGACATTGTGGAAAATAGTACAAAAATTCTCGTGTTTATGAATTAAAAAATACGAGCATTTAAAGTACGATGATAAAGTCTATCATCGTACAATGAACAGAATACAATGTAAAGCTAAGGTAATGTAAAGTTATGTTTCGCGAATGACATTGTGGAAAATAGTACAAAAATTCTCGTGTAATTTACTTGGGCCTAAACGAGCACATTTCCCATTCGATAGTGAGTGAAAAGAATTGAATCGCAATCGTGAAGCAATTAACAATACAACTGCACCGAACGAGCAACGAGCTCTTTATTGAACAACGAAATAACACTTTTGCTGGATTTCATTATGCAATCAGTTTCATTACTCAATTAAGTTCCTATTTACTTTCAACAACACACGCATTCATTGCAACCGCGTATGATCGAAATCTCAAAATATATAGGCAAGCAGTGAGTAACGTTTGCATGACATGACAGTCGTAATTAATCTACGTACAAACCGATGAACAAATCAAATACGTACGTAATTAGTATTTATTATGTCACACGCAAAAGTATGAAGGTTTATTAGTTTTATAGCAACTTTTAAAAACTTTTAAAAACAATTATTACAACTCTTTTAATTTACTACATAATACGCCGAAAATAATTTTGTTGTTGTTGTTGTTGTTGTTGTTGTTGATAAAATCTCGCGTATTTCTGAGAAATGATCGATTTTGCCAGTCTTGTTTGATCAGTCGGCGCAAGGTTGCGGTCGCTGCCTCTCACTCCGCTGTTTAAGACTGAATTAATTAGGTAAGAAACACGCATGAGAGAATCGTTGATGTTTCGGCCGCGTTTTTCCTCGCCGGCGTTCGAAAAAAAAAAACGCACGTGGAAAAATGTAACGTAATAACTCGAGGAGGAACAGCGGCCCATTTACGCCGTACAATTAAGCATTGTGACTGAATTATTCGACAAGGATACCGTGTACCGTTCGTTAACTGTGTAATTAGCCAATTACTAATTGTCCGGGTTCGCATGAGCTGATTCACTCGCCTCGGTAGCGTATTAACCCTTTGCACTCCGATTTTGCCTCGCCTAACTTCCGCCAACTCCGACCATTTTTGGCGTGTATAATGAAATTTCAGTCTCGAAGGATACATTTTGTTCCCTGTTAATTGAATGAGAAGTTTTTATAGTTACGAAACTATGTGTTAGAAGACTATNAAAAAAAAAAAAAAAAAAAAAAAAAAAAAAAAGAATAATTATATTCAAGAAATTAAATTTTGCTCCGATTTTATCGCACACAACATAATGATTAAACTAACTAGAAAAATTGCTTTCTTATATTTCTTATCATAGATGTAAACAATAGAATATTAACATAAATCATAGTCTAGACTCTCAAAGAGTTAAAGAAAATATCCTCCCTTGAAGGAAGATTTTTCATGATAGTTAATCATAATAATTGCTCAGGTCATATTCTGCTCAAAATTAATACATATAAAGTATATAATAATTATCGCGTATATATTTCGTGTACAAATGTGTGTCAATATATAACACGATGATTTACTAACCTGCTTCGTGTTTTTATTTCATAAAAGGAACCGTGTAAGAAATATAACATTAAAACATTGGGAAAAAAGAGATAGTCGAAGACTGAAAAATCGTGGCGGGAAAATTGGAATGCAAAGGACACGTGTGCATCTCGNCTCAAAATTAATACATATAAAGTATATAATAATTATCGCGTATATATTTCGTGTACAAATGTGTGTCAATATATAACACGATGATTTACTAACCTGCTTCGTGTTTTTATTTCATAAAAGGAACCGTGTAAGAAATATAACATTAAAACATTGGGAAAAAAGAGATAGTCGAAGACTGAAAAATCGTGGCGGGAAAATTGGAATGCAAAGGACACGTGTGCATCTCGACGCGCCACGATTATCGCTGACCAACCAGTTGACAGGAACGTGCCGATCTCTTTAGGGTGGTTTGCAACACGAAGATTCGCCTGACAGGATAAAAATCATCCTTCCCGACGTTCGAACAATTTTTACACTCTTTACACGCATCTCCATTTCGTTGAAAAATATGCGCTCCGCTACATTCGTTTATTTACTTGCACGGTTTTCTGACGCGGCATCGCTCCGATAATAACACAAGAATTTAATTAGCAATTTCTCTAATTACATTCGCTAAATAAGATACATGATAACAATAACAATATATATATATATATATATATATATATATATATATATATATATATATATATATTGTCATTCGTGTTTAATTTGATGCATGCTGCGCAGGAGATATCAAATTTTTCTTTTTCTTTTTAATAATTTTTAAAGTGATAACTATAACGATAAGTGCGACACATTACATAATGCATTGTCACGGGAAGATAATTCAAACGGCGATTCAAATACAAGTAAAATAGAGGAAAGAAAAAAAATTTCGAAAGATCGTTTTATTCTTGGACGTTTTGTCGAGCCGTAATTAGCTGGAATTTCGAAAACTGAAGTTAAGAGACAGCTCATGGACATCGCGTAACCTCGACAAATCTTCGGATGCGCTGAAAGGACATGTTCCGTGGCATGCATGTGGTATTTTTCGCGGAGACGAATGCGCCGAAAAGTGAGAGGCAATATTGTCACCGAATCGAATACGGGACGTTGGGAATTACACCGGAACGTGTTATTTCTCTGTCATTCGGTACATTTAGAATGCAAGAGCGTGTGTCATTTAAATAACGCCCACTTTTAACTTAAGAAGGTGAGGCTAACAATTCGAAATACGATTTTCGACCGACGTCAATCACTCGTGCAACTAGAAAGATTTATCATCCGTACGTATGACAGAACGGTCGAACAGCTGTCGTATCATCAAGCATGCCTGTCGTAAAGACGTTATTAAACCGTGAAACTGATGAAATTTTAATGTGTAACAGCATCGCAAGAATTTTGTCCTGCGCGCGAATAAATATAAATTGTGCTTACCTACGTTGTCGAATGCTCGGATTTTCTTAGCAGACCTGCGGATAAGCACAGGAAGCACAATAACACTATGTCACATGAACGAATATTCGTAAAAACCACTTAAAACGATGCAATCACCTCGCGAAACGTCACACTCACTTCAGTCGGGCGGCCATTTTGCTACACACAGCCCGAATGAAGAACATTTTGATCTACGAAAGATAGAAGCTTGAAGTTAAACTACCACAGGCCGCTAGTAACTTTCGAGATACCAACATTACCAAATGGACTTTTCAATTTAGTAAACAGATCTGACATGTTCGAAAATTGACTGGTATCGTTTAACAACGTCATTCTACTTACCGTATGTTATACTGCGAATCATCATTTCTAATCATCGTTTTTTTTTCGAATATTGTCAAGCACAATTAGTCTGCTATCTGTATGTGACTACGCATGACAATGTGGTAACGTGTATATATGGTTGATAGATGATATTTTTGTTCCGTATAATTTTGATTGGATGATTGTACTTATTTTAATGTGCTTTTTGAATCAAACCTTGCCATATGGCGATGGCATACAATTAACACGGGATTAATTAATAAAAGAAACTTAAGTTTATAATTAGATCGCTGAAATGGCGCCGCAATTGCGAATTTTATCTAATGTCATAGAGGTAATTTTTTTTATATATTTCCTGTTTTTTTTTTTATTGTCATATGAATTAACTGTACAAGTGAATTTGCAGCGTTTAAAAAATATAAAGGACGATGTAACAGGTCATTTATATGGCGTTATGTATAACAACACATTAACAGTACTGGCATTTAGTATAAATGTAACAGANAAAAGAAACTTAAGTTTATAATTAGATCGCTGAAATGGCGCCGCAATTGCGAATTTTATCTAATGTCATAGAGGTAATTTTTTTTATATATTTCCTGTTTTTTTTTTATTGTTATATGAATTAACTGTACAAGTGAATTTGCAGCGTTTAAAAAATATAAAGGACGATGTAACAGGTCATTTATATGGCGTTATGTATAACAACACATTAACAGTACTGGCATTTAGTATAAATGTAACAGACAATGTTGAAGCTAATATAAATCATACAACGTTACAATTACATATGTCAGCAGAAGTATACCTTTGTGGTATTTTGCATGTAGGTCAATGTGAAGAAAAACTTCCTGAAATGTTTCAGGTAAGAATATATTAAACATAGTTTGGCAACAATGAGAGAAAATCTATTCATTTTAATTTATCCTTCTAACAACATAGGACATTGATATCACGGATAATCCATTATTTTTGAAATATACACATGACAATTTAAAGACACAAGCATATTTTTATATCCATTTGAAACTTGAACCTGTTAATGACGTAAAAATCATTAATGAGAATGATATTCGTCGAGAATTTATTTATATTAGGTTAAGAGGAAGCCTGCCATTAATTGCACAGAATGATAATATAATAGAAGTATTAGAAGAATCAAAAAAAAATGTAAGTTATCTATATCTTATTGAAACTGTTATTATATTTTAGACTATCATTCTCTTACAGATTGTGTCAGGTAAAGTAGGAATTCATTTTCCATCGAAAAATGCTTTTATCTTTAATAGTGAAAATATTGAAAAAGATATATCTTTGAGAGAGATTTTAAATATATTTGATTCTGAAGGAAATAAAAATATGAAGAAAGATGTGAAACCTACTGGAATAGAGGTATATATTTTAATGTCTTTCATAATTGTTGTTCTTTTGATATTCTTAAAAAGAATTATATTAATTTTATTAAACTAACAGGATGCTGTGAATGCTTATATACTTTTAAAAATATCTGGAGACAGACTTCCTGAAGAAAATGTTAGATATGCTCCAGTGCTTCAATATATAAAACGTAAGGATTTTGATTCATGTTTTTCAATATGTAATAAATAAATTCAAACAAATATATTTGTAATATAGGACCATTTAACAGTTTGGAATGTAATTTATTTATTGATACACTGTCATTGGTTAACCTTAATGTAAGTTCAGCAGATCTCTACGGCATATTAGTAGAATCTATGTGCCGAAATATTAAATTGATAGAAAAATGCTTTGAGGATCAACTGCAAAAATCAGAAACATCTATAAAACTTCCACTACCCATACATTTCAAGCCTCAAGGTTTTGGACATTTAATCACAGTAGTGTATCCAAGTGGTTACAGTGATAAAGAAACAAGTGAGACTTCCTATGTTATGTAAAATTTAAAATTTTGTATATCTAGGTATATCTAATATAATATCTGATTAAATTTCAGTGGAATATCGTGAAAATTTACATAAAATTTTGGGATTAAATATGACTAGGCCGTATTTCCGTTATGGAAATGCTGTTAAATTTTATAATGATTCACAAACAGACAGTATACTTATAAATCCTCATGAAGCAATTTCAACAAATAATGGTATGTTGAATGATCACGTTACATTATATTACGTTATATTATTTTTTAATGTGTTATCGTAAATTTTTAATTAGATATAATAAACGGTAATCGAAGAGTACAAATTGTACAAGGTTTATATATGTATCATCATTATATGCAAGATAATTTTGATGATAATGGTTGGGGGTGTGCATATAGATCTCTGCAAACCATTATTTCATGGTTTAGGTAATTTTAATAATAAAATAAAGTTAAATTTGGTTTAGTTTTATTTAATTGTAAATTGATCATTACAGGTTACAAGGTTACACTGAAATACCAATACCCTCTCATCGTCTAATACAAAAATGTTTAGTTGATATAGGAGATAAACCTTCAAACTTTGTTAATAGTAAACAATGGATTGGCTCTACGGAAGTAGGTTTTGTACTAGAGAGTCTTTTGGATATTAGTGTTAAAGTATTATGTGCATCTACAGGTGAAGAAGTGTCATCATTAGCTCCAAATTTACTGCACCATTTTCAAACACAGGGCACACCAGTAATGATTGGTAATTGACTCTTTTGTTCTTATAAATAAAAATGATCATTTATTTTTTTTAATTTTAAATTATAGGTGGAGGAGTGTTAGCACATACAATTTTAGGAATCAGCTATGATCAAACTACTGGAGACGTTAAATTTTTAATTTTGGATCCTCATTACACAGGTTCCGAATATTTGCCAACTATAGTAAACAAAGGTTGGTGTGGATGGAAATCAAAAGATTTTTGGAAAAAAGATGCATTTTACAACATGTGTCTTCCTCAGAGGCCAATATGCATCTGATCGTGTTAAATTAAAAATTCAAAGCAAATCGTGCATAATAATACTGATAATGCCCAAAAATATTTATTATTCATTAGTGAATTGAATGAATGTAATGTACATTTGAATGCTATAGATAATATATATTATATATAAGATTATATATAATATATACATACATATATGTCACGTTAAACTGGACATGCAACTTATATAAAATGTATATGAAAATTATATTTTATTATACAAATATTTTCACATAAAAGTTGATGTCCAAAATTGTTGAGCTGAGAAATATTGTTACTTGTATTTATTTTCACTTTATAATAGCTAATATTAATTGCATACTGAATGCATTTTGAATATAGTGCTATAAACAAATTGAGAAACATAACATTTAATCTTAAGATGCAAATAACCATTCCAATTTCCTATATTGATATTCTAAAGTCAACTATCTCTATAAAAGTTGATATTTGTTTGATACCTTTATTCAAAAATTTTTATTCTTTTATGATTAGCTTTTACTTTTTAAATTGTTTTTCTTCATTAGCAACAAACAAAATATATTTTAATTTTTCAAGAAAATGTCAAACACTAATATTATAAATCAACAAAATATCTCTTGGGAGATTGACATATAAAGATATTTTTCAACATTTTGTAAATTTCAATCATATTAAATTATAACATTATAGTTATGTACTATATATTCCTGTATGGAACTAAAAAATTTTGCAGCTATTTGTAAGTTAAAATGTACATTTTGTAACATATATATTACATTTTTTGTATAAATAATTTAAAAAAAATGATTTTGTTGAAAAAATTTATATAATTTTCTTTTGTTATTTAATCAACATTAAATAATTTTTTTATTTTCCACATATTTTCCAACATTTTTGTCATTATATAAATGAGATAGAAAATAATTTCATTTTCTGTATTTGATAATAATACAACTATTATACAATAATTTATTTAATACATGTTTCCCACAGATTTTTGCAAAATTTGTGCAAAACGATTTGTAATTAAAAGTGAAACATCTATAAATCTATCAACGCAATTAGTGAGGCACGTTTCCGTTCGACTATCCAATTTGACTCCTGGTTTATCAATACATTTTTCCCAACAAATATCGTTGAATTCGTGAATCTAAAATTGTATTAATACTATCAAAAAGTTTTCACAAAACAATATTATTGATGTATTTAATATGTATATATACGTGCTGAATAAGTTAACCTCTCGAACGTGTATAAATAAATTTTAAATTAGTTAAAATAATTCACAAGTAACAAAAACAATACTTTCAACTTTAAATTATATCACTTTACCTGAGCTTGAATTTGTGCTTTCTGTTTCTCAGCCATAAAAAATTCTTGTAATTCTGTTTCTGTAAGCTTATTGCCTTCCATTACATTCTCAGTAGCCATTTTTTGAATATATTTTATTTTCTATAGTTTTACAAAATAATTTATTTAATATTTTATAAAATTAATAATATTTTAATTTTTTACGTATGCACGTGGTCTCAACAATTAGATAATCACCAAAATCGTTGTTTACCAATAAGTATCTAGTATCTTTTATGTCTCATATAATCTAATTCTCACAAACTAGGGAGTTACTATATAGTTACTAGACTGTATAAAAAATATTTAATTGCAATGGTCAATGATATATTAAATACAAATAAACATATTTGAAGTATAATAATATGTATTATTTACTTTCTTAATGTATAATAATACATTAAGATAATGTATAATATTTGAAATATAATAACATATAACATATGATTATGCAATGGTATCAAATTACCAATTTGTAATAACCAAAAAGGTATAAAAGACTTATTTAAATAGTTATATATAATTTTTTACTAAAATGTACGAAAATTCAATACAAAATGTCTTTTTTTTTCAATGGAAAAGACCGCATTCTCGTTGTATTTGTGTATGTACGTATGCGTTTTTTTTCAAGATTAATCGTAATTTATACATTTTCATTTTAGAAAAGAAAACAATTGTAGGTCTTAAATTTTGATTTTTCAAGATAAAATTTCATTAAAAAATTTTTTTGATATCACTATTATCTTATATTGTAACTTAATTGATGTCAATAATTGATGTAAATAATTATAAAAATGAATGTTAATTACTCTATATGTGTATATATACATATATATATATATATATATATATACATATATATATAATTATTAATTTTATTTCTTTCCTATTATAGTCAATTTTTAATAATATTATACCTTATTTGTTTTATCATTATAATGACGCTTCGTTACGTTAATATCCTCCCAAGATATTTTCCTCTTCCTGTTTATTACCTAAGTTTTATTCACTTTCCACATAGTTTAAAATATAATTGATTATAAACACGCTCACGATATAAATGATATATATATATATAATTAATTCGACACTGATTTATAGACACGATTTGACGGCAATAAAAGCGCGGCTGCATATCGATAAATTTATTTTAAGAAACTATCTAAAAAATATCATAGATCCTGTAAAATCTCACGATTTACCATCGCGCAATGTACACGCGCAACATGTTGTTACGGGTAGACGGTACGAGAAAAGGAGGATTATGTAATTCAAGATTTTAATTCCGTCGCAATCGTTAATATTTAACTAATTGCCGAATCATTCCAGAAGTTACGAGTCCATTCTCGCGTATAGCAACATAAGTAGTTAACTAGCAAGTATACAAGTAAGTACGTGTGCGACGATGAGCCGTGGAGATCAACAGTCCAGCATATCACGTGCAATTGATGCATGCCAGTTGTAGATACGGCCCTGAATGCCGGCTAGGCTGTTAGCCGGCGCGGAACGTAGCGGCGCTGCATTTCAGGAACCGTCGTCGACGGCGTCATCACTATCGTAGTAGAATCGTTGCGTTCTAACGATCATATTCCGCTGAGGGAGAGGAGCCGAACGGAGTGGAACCGTGTCCTCTAAAGGCACACGCTGGTGCCGTCCGTGATACGTCAACGTGACGGGAGTGGTGTGGTGTGCGCGCGTATTTATTTGATTCGTATAATCATTGACACAATGACCACAACCGTGGAGGACTACTATGACGGTTCCCGGACTTTTTCCTGGCTCGCTGATTTTATCGACGTGCCGATCGACCAGGTGAGAAATTCAACCGAAAATCCATGTCCTTTTTCTATTTCTCTCACGGACATCCACCTTTCTTATTTACCTTTCTACCGTCCAAAAGGAGGGCGCATCGATCGAACTTCAGATCACCATGGATATATGTCGTTTTTTTTTTTATCAAGTTATCCTTGCAACTGAACTTGATGTGCGAACTATTGATGATAGATTCCACAACATCAAGGTTGTTTATCACGCTTCCGAGTTTCCTGAGCGTAGCAACGAGCTAGTGTTCTCCAACTATCTTCTCGCATAAAGTGGTTTTTGTAGCATGCTTGCTGAATAGCAGAAGGGACAGTATTGTCATTCGAAGGGTTAATTATTCGTTAACTAGTCCTCTATGCTGTAATTCACGCGGTGTGAAATTAATATAAATACCGCCATTGGGTTAAGGTTTTGTACATAAAATGTAGTTGCAGTGTGTATCTGTTCGCAAACACGATTTGATCTCTCTTCTCGTGTATACATTGTTCTAACCGTATATAAATTGTCAAATAATTTCACACGAAAGATGATTCGTTTCCAATTTTGTCCGCTTTCAGGACACGTAATTTAGTGTTGAAAAATAAACGAGATATATAAATATTTGGTGTGACAAGAAAATTAAAAATAGCCTCTCTCGTATATGTTGTACATTGTGTAGGAATGTTTCGACGTTTAATCCAGCTAGCATGCGATTTCTATGTGTTTTGTTTCCTCGATAAGATCAAGTTCGTGCATGGTCTGGTGCTGTTTCAGCGTTGCGAATATTGATAATGGTAAAAGTCTCGTGCTGCGATAAGATTATCAGTGAAACATACGTGGAAAAGTCACGCGTACAGCTCGAAGAAATTTCGTGAAAGTAATAGGCGTCATCACACTATGAAATATGCACACTGTAAATAGAATGGCCGGTGAATGTATTCGGGGACGATCTATGTTGTACGAGACGCAACAGTTGGGGAAAAGCTACGAGTGCAACGTGGACCAATTTCACATGAAGCAACGAACATTCACCGTATACTGGCTTGTTTAAAATGTAAATATTTCAATTCCGACGATCGGCGAGTGAAATTTGCAACAATGCTCTTACGTGATAAAATGAATGGAACTTTAAGGGTAAATAATTTGTAAATTATTACTAAGTAAACAATTATTAATTTTATAAAATTTAATAAATATTAAATTTATTAAATTTTATAATATTATAATATTTATTAAATTTTATAATTTTATAATATTTATTATATTATAATTATAATATTTATTATAATATTTATATATTTATTATATTATTATAATATATATAATATAACTATAACTATAATATAATTATTATTATAACTAACTATTATAACTATAATATAATTATTATAATATATATAATTACATATAATATATGTAATATATATATAATAATTATAATATTTATTATATTATTATATTATATTATAATATTATAATATTTATTATATTTTATAATATTATAATATTTATTAAATTTTATAATATAAAATTTAATAAATATTAAATTTATTAAATTTATAAAATCAAAGTAAATCGATACTAATCGATCTCCCATTGAGATTTTAGGTAATGAAGATAGTGTTAAGCATTTAAATGTTATTTAAATATATAATCATTCATCTGACAGTCAGATTGAATTATATACATTTGTAGATACTTCGTGAGATTGACGAGCACAAATAAAAATCGGTGACGTATATTCTAGAGGTGTCAGTTAGGCTATCTCTTTTTGCTGGTTGAACGGTAGTAATTGTATCCTGAAAATTGCCGTGCAGTAACGAGCAGCGGGTGCAATTTCGTACTTGTTGAATAGTTCGAAAGGTTTCTCGGCGTTATTTTTAGAGTGTCTCTTTTTTCCATTATTTTCATTCATAGCGCGTTGATAGAGTACAAAGTATAGCAAATTCGAACGATTAGCTAGTAATATCGCGGCCACGATAGAAATAATCGTTAACAACGATAAAATTATTCCACAGGAATTATCTTATCTAAACTTATGTACTGACAAAGTCAGTGACACCAAAGTTTCATTACTTTCTTCTTAGCTTAGACCTTATCATTCAACCATTTTGTCCTTTCAATTAACATCGTATCTCCAGCAGCAATCATCTTTCATTTCGATAATCATTGCCAATTATAATTATATTATTTTGCAAAAGCTGTTAATATCTAAAGTTTGCTCGCATTTGCGAGTCGAGTTTATACAAATTACGTTTACGCGGAAATATTTTATCGATACGGTCGCGCAGATGTAAACGCTTAATCTCGATAATGAAAGGGGAAAAAATGAAACGCACTGTGTATCGGAATTTGTAACTATACAAGACGTCGTCACCCGTTGTCAATGCTTAATTTTAGAGCTACGTGAGATATACTTGAACGTCATCGACTTGAAGCAATGCAGTTCGATATGCGAGGAACGTAAAAAAAGAAAAGGTGTTGCTTGTCTGTCGAGTTCATTTTTCTAATTGAATTTGCAATGAATTGAATGATTTAGCAGTACGATCGTTTCATAATATATTGATAATTACTAATTCTAATGTATACAACGAGATAGTCGAAACTAGTAAAAAAAAAAAAGTAGCAAAAAATCAGAAATTAGTAAAAAAAAAAAGTAGCAAAAAATCAGTATAAAACTGGTACAAAGAGAAGGAGAAGGAAAGAGGAATAAATAATACGCAATTATTTTTCCACAACTGTCTAATAATGGTGCGATAATAATTGCGCGTGATCATTCAACATCGCTTGAGCATAACACGGTGACCCTGTTTCATACTTGCTAATTTCACTGATCCGTTTACAACGTAGCGAGGAACAGGATTTAACTCCGACGCGACATCTGTGTCGAGGTGCGATCGAGAAACGATTACGCTATACACGTAATGCAGTTTTACGATTGGTTCTTGGTAAAGAAATCTATTGCAAACCAAGGTTCCAACGCGTCTCGAGGAACACGTAACAATACAATTATCCTTTGTTTTTGACGAGCAAGTTGGTTTCTACTTCGTTTCGATGGATTTTCAACCATCCACACGAGACCATATGTCTCGAGTATTCCTTTATTTTTAACACGTAGATCTACGAATTGACGAGAAACGTGTTTGTTTGGTTTATGGTCTTGATTTTTATGCAGGAAAAAGTATTTGAATATTTTAGCAAGATATGCATTATGTAATGTTTTTTGACATTTTTATCATCTTTAATAAGATACGAGTTTTATGATTATATACATTTATATATATAGAAATTATAATACATTTATAAAGAGAGAAATCGAGCCTTAAATACTCATTTTTGAATAAATTCTGAAGACTTTGTAGTTATTCTGTTATGTGTGCAAATTCTTTATCATGTTAATTCTAGAATTTTTATCTTACCAAATATTCGATAATTCCATGGATTTCTTTCTCGAAGTAATTATTTTATCGTTTCTCAGTATTGTTTTCGTAAAAAACACATTCCGAATCAAAGCAATCTTTTTTTTTTGATATATCAGCACAATTCAAAATGAGGTCTGATTAATATCGATGAGTCATTAATACTTTAACTTTAATACAACTCTTGATTTTTAGTTGTATTCTTTCTAAAGCATACAATTATTTCTCAAACATTTCGGATAATATAATTAACTTTTGCAGAACCAAAATTTTTTTTTGCATTCTGTGAGAAGAATTGTTTCGTTTTATTAAGATTACTTTCGAATGGTTTCGTAAAGAATGCACAAAAATTTTAATTGAACAATTTATTAAAGCACAATGTGATCTATGCGTAATAATTCTGAAACAATTGTTTGCCCTAAGTTCATAAATAGCAAAGCAACAGTAGATAAACTCATGATCCGAATTTGCGTGTTAGATATTAACTGACTAATATTTCTTCTTTTTTTTTTAATAATTTTAATTCGCACAATAATTATATCACGCATTGTGGAATGTTTAATTGGCGCCACTCTAATGTTTTACTCAGGTATATTCATTCTTGTTTCAGTTCGTGATAAAATTTAAAGTAGCAACAATGCGTTGTGCATATTTTCTTCAACGTCGAGATTTGAATAATATTCAAATTGCTTTATTTGCATAATAAACGAATGGTCATCTTGCTACGCAAAACATTGGACATTGAATCAGTGATCAAAGTCTGTTTATTATGTAATATGGTTGTCATTTCATTCTAACATTAGTGATTATCTTATAATAAACAACAACAGAGATAATAAATTCATTTATCAAAATGCTATAGATAAATATCTAATCGACGATTATTAATGAATGACGAATCGAAAGTCTTGTTATGTATACACGCATGTACCAATTTGTAACAATAGATCGTCACGTACACTTGCATTCACGCTAATGATCACTGTGACAAATCAAACATGATTCTTTTTAATTTTTGTCGATGTCATTGGAACAGAAGTGGATATCAATGTAATTTCGTAATAATTTCTAGCTTTAAGTATATTTCTCATCTAGGTATTTGCGTGATGTGTGCCTTTATTGTTTCTCAGTTAATCGAAAAATCTGATTTGTCAATTTCAATACAACTATCGCGGTATTTATTACAAGAATTTATTATATCATTATTTTTGAGTAGAATGCAGATTATTCTAGTCGTATCTAAATATTCTAAAGTGCTCCGAATCGTGAGCATATTTAAGTTCGATATTTTCAAAATTTAATCCTTATTTCTGAACAATAAGTTTCGCCTTATTTTTTTGAGTTTAGTGGACTAAAAATGCAGTTGACGAAATCGTTGAAAGATAAAACTGCGCGATTTGCAATAAAACACTGCAAGCTCGCAACAAGGTACACGCGGTATAGTTTGCATAGTAAACTACGAATAAACGAGCAGAGATCATTGGCCTCTGGCGAACCAAGAGAAGCGTGTCGAGAGTGATTTGTTCATCTTGGACCCTCGCCTCTTCGTGGGCCAATCGTCATTGATACGAAACAGATTAATTTGAGAGTCGCCCGCAAAGTGCACGGAAATTGTTCATCCACATAATGAACATTTTTTTTTTATATATGAATGCATTTGCGTAAATTAGTATATGTACTTATTTAGACACAGCAGCCTTCAGGATTTAATTCTTGTGTAATTAAAGTCTGTAATTAAAGTAATTAATTCTGAATAATTTTTTTTTATTACAACATTGAGATTGAAACTTCAAAACCTAATAATAATTTTTCGATACAATTGCTGAAATTTTGAGAGTGACAATGCTGTCTGGATAATTGTATTAAACAAAATAATTGCTGGGTAATTATAGTTTGAAGTTAAGAAAAAGTTTTGATCGTACAACGTTTAGTGGACATATTTGAAACAACATGCAAGTCCCGCGACTCTCATACTTCGTCAATAAACTTTCATTTCTCTCTGCTACAAGTTAGTGACTTGGCAGTTTCATTTATTTTCAGCCTCTCTTCTTCTTGTCATTTCATTTTTGCCTGCGCTGGTATTCACTGTCGATCGAAATTTCTAATTTCTAATTCTCCTAACATGTTGTAGCTCAAACGAATCGCTTAAACTGTTTCGACGGATTGATAGATTTGACAGATATTAAATGCATTAAAGTATAATAAATTAGAATGACAAATTAACATGTTTGTACCTGGAACTAAAAGAGAATTCCACTTATGCGAATTTCTTCAACGCATGAATAATAATTAACGCTCGATTTATTTGCGCTTCGTTTCATTGCGTTGGAACTAAAGTACTCGCAAGTACGCGCCAATTATTTTCAAAGTGTTGCACGCCGACACTCATTTTGTGAGATCAACGCTTCGAGATCGATAAATTGCTTTGTATTTTGGGCAATCAAGATGATTTTCTCGTGTCTCGTCTGCTCGGGTTTGTCGTCGCTAGCTTTGTCAGCTAGATCTCTCCAGTTGTTCGACGTCTCTTCTTCTCTAATTGGGTGCTTGGGAAATCCTGTAATACCTGTAATATTTTGTTAGTTGAGACACAAGAAAGGACTAACTGTTCATGATCTCCTCTTCACCTTTGCACAAGAACATCAGAAACTGTTGTAACATTCGAGTAACTGTTCCAGAGAACGTGATCCGCGATACAAGTGTCCAAGTTTACGTACCGTTACTTTAATTGCTTTCTCGTATCGTATCGTTACTTTGATTTCTGCGAGGGAAAAAAAGGCGTATGATGAAAAGGGAAAGCAGAAAGAAGGGAGAGAAGGAGAAAGTGGGCTGTTCGTTCTTTGCAAGAGAAGAAGAAGCGAAAAAGAAGTAGTTTTACTGTATCAGCTGCGGTTCCATTGTTTTCTTTTTTCTTTTTTTTTCTTTTAAGATGCGATGTGAACTAGATTATACACGGGTTACTTCATTATTTCTGAGACGTTGGATTTCGCGTGCTCGTTTGTTTCAGAACGCTTCAATTTAGTCATTTGTGAACAGGACACTCTAAACTCTAATTAGGGCTTGGAGGACCAATTAAGCCATTCAGGAAGTTGATGAACTGTTTCCCCGCGTGTCTTCAAGCTGATACTCTCTGTGATACCATTGACTTTCAGAAAGTAAAAAAAGAAGAATAATAATTCACTAATTACTCGTGCAAATGGGACAATTTTGTGCCAATGAAATAGAAACAGATAATTTTGAAGAACAGTGAAAGTACTTCAACGTGGCAGTTTAAGTTCCTAGTATTTGTTAAGATTTTCTATGAATCACTAATTACTCGTGCAAATGGGACAATTTTGTGCCAATGAAATAGAAACAGATAATTTTGAAGAACAGTGAAAGTACTTCAACGTGGCAGTTTAAGTTCCTAGTATTTGTTAAGATTTTCTATGACCCTTTTATTCCCTATAAAAATCTACGGAGATAAGCATTTTTCTTTCTACGTATTTTATATTTTATTCGTACAAGTCGAGCATGTGAATGGTATTAAAATATCGTATAATATCGTGATGTTGGCGCCCACCTTTTATTCCCTATAAAAATCTACGGAGATAAGCATTTTTCTTTCTACGTATTTTATATTTTATTCGTACAAGTCGAGCATGTGAATGGTATTAAAATATCGTATAATATCGTGATGTTGGCGCCCATAAGAATGACCAGCGATAACAAAATTAATCACAAGTGCTTTACTTTATTGAGATAACATATGCTTTATCTTATTAAGATATCAGACATTCTCTTCTCATAACTCACTCTGAATTATTCGTACGTGTGTCATTCAATTTTGAACTTGTATCATGCGAAAATATTTTCCAACAATACGATTAATTGTAATCACTACTAAAATTTTTTGCTGTACAAAAGGCATGAAAAATTCATTCAACGGTCAGCACATCAAAACTCTACAATTTGATTATATTTTGATTTTGAGCAAAAACTGTCTCATTTGAAAGTATCTTCTCCTCTCAGAGATTTCTACACTGAGCCGTAATTTCATTTTTTTCGAAAGCCGTGCAAAGACGAAAAAAATCTACAATTTGATTATATTTTGATTTTGAGCAAAAACTGTCTCATTTGAAAGTATCTTCTCCTCTCAGAGATTTCTACACTGAGCCGTAATTTCATTTTTTTCGAAAGCCGTGCAAAGACGAAAAAATTTTTAACGGGGCGTATAAACGTATGAAAGATCCATAGTTCCAGTGATCGTATAAATATGTGTATTCGACGATAAATATATGCGTGTGCAGAATTCGCTCTCTATAATCGGTTAATCACGAAGGCAACCTCTAACGAAGTCGAAGGGAGATCTGCACGCGATCCAAGAATCAATCACGTAAGTGATCTTTAAGTAAGTTGGTCGTGTTATCGCGTTTCATCGGCCACGAACGAACCGTTGGTAGCTTTTGTTTGACCGGTATTCCTGCATGACCGGTCTGTATACCATAGGAATGTAATGACGAACGAAATGGGGAAAAGTATTTTCTGATCTCGATTGAGAAATGGTCGAGAATCACGAAGAGANGGGAATTTCCCCCCCCCCCCCCCCCGAGGGGGTCATCCGAGGTCAAAAGTGCAAGTGCACTCCACGCGTATTCAACGGGATTTCCCTCGCAATGCATGTGTTTGAAAAATGTAGATTAGAATTTCAGTGATTTGATCGCTGATTCGTTTCCTTTCCTTTTCTTTCTTTTTTTCTTTCCTTTTCGTTTGAGTGAATTGTACTGCTACTGGAAATTTTCATTTGAATACACAACTCGAAATACGCGATATCTCATTGCATTGACGATCCGATTCAATTATCAATGGCAGTGTCGAAGAAATCATGAGTACGTAGCGCATTTTATAATAAATCAATTGTAAACTCACAAAATTTCTATAAAAGATTACAAGTTTCATCGATACATTGATATTTCGTTTTTACGTTGAAGTCTTCCTCAAAACATTACAATTCTGTTTGTCTTTACTTAAAACGAGTAAGCAAACGTAACAACGTAATTGAATACTATCACGTGTGACTTGCATAAAAAAAAAAATAATTAATTTAATAAAAGATCGATTTCACTCTGAAGAATATTAGCTTGAAAATGATGATAAATAGAAATATCTGTCACCTCCAAGAGAGGTTTAAATGCTTTGAAAATCAAATTTGCACACGTGTACAGGGAAGTATGGATTTAGATAAGCCTGTCACGTTATCAAATAACGTTCTCCTCTGCCCGTTTCAAAATTATAATCAAGAATAACAGTGAAATCCATCATGATGTAATACGTGTACGTGCTTCTTCAAACCTAACGCTCTACCTATGCAATTTGCACAATGTTTTTTCCATTCTGTTTTTTCTTTTTTTTTTAAATCATGCTTTATCCTATGAATACGATGCATTATAAACAGCGAGGAACAATAGGGACGATACAGAGCAGCGTGTTCTCTTTCATGGCGCATGGCCTTCGTAGTTCATGCCAGTATAATGCATATTCTGTTGTTCTTTGTGAACTGGGGAAGCCCATGAAGACTCGAATTGATCACCCAGAATTTTTACATTCCACGACCGCTGGCTTCAACGTTGCACGCGTCAGATGCCGATCACGCGACAAATCGTCCGCGACGATTGACATAGTAATAGTTAATCTTGGCCAGCGACATGATTTCGCAAAAAAGTATTTGTCACTACGCGCCGCGAGATAATTAATCCAGTTTTTCCCCGCTGAAGAGATAATTATTGCAGTTTTTCCCCCCAGCTGACCCAGCAGGAAGTAAGGAAGAGGCTGATGATCGAAGATATGCTGATGTTTATCGTTCGTGACTGATATCGTCAAGTTGACAAGTGAAGGCTTACAAGTAGTTTGCGAAAGATGTAAATTATTATCTTTGAACGTAATTCTTTGTTAATTCAATTTGAGTCGTTCGGAAGTCAGTTGTAAAATGTTGAAATAGAGAGAATAAAAATTTGTTTTTTTTTTCTTTTAAAGAATTACTTATCAAGGTGTTATTTATTAAAAATTAAATATTTTTTATTATTTATTAAAAGAAGATGTAACAAATTTTCTCCCAGCAATCCGTCACGAACGTATCAATTTATTCCTCATTCTAACAAGTTTTGTTTTGTGTTCAAGAAAATTTCACCCTTGAATTTCTTCCCTTTAAATCTTTATCTTAAGACAGTTCTCAAGTATTCGGACTTGACAGAAACAATTGTACAATTTTCTGCGGGCATCGACGAGTTAATTTAAATTTTTTTTTAAAACAGCAAAGTTGCGTCCAATTTTTTGTTCGCGAGATATTTTTTTTCAGTACGATAACACACACACGTCTGTTTCGTTATTTTCAGGTGAATTTTCTACTGACACAGTTCACGGCGCTGATATTGGCTGGATTCTTAAGAACATTTCTTAGTCCTGTTGCTGTAACAGCAGCGACCAGACATGTGTTTGGTCTTGTCATCGGCCTTGCGCTTGGATATTTCTGCTTCGGCAGGTAAATAAACCTACGTGAATAAAGAGAAATCAATTAGTGCAGTAAAGCTTTGACACGAACATTCTTACTTCACCGATGCATTAAAAATTCTATTTTTAGTTGCAATTTGGCAAAAGTTAATCACGGTCATGTGAAATAGAAAAAAAAAGGATACATTAAATTTGCAGAAACTGATGTAAGAATTATTATAGAATTTTTATAGAGATACTTTTATAAATGTAATTGGATGACAGAGATTTGTGTGACCTATTCTAATACCATAACGAGAACTTGATTTTGGTATTTTATTACATATAAAATAATTCCAATAATTATTGAAGTATATTATCTTCAAAGTGGATACAAAGTATCCGGAAAATATTACAAAGAATAAATTACATATAAAATTATTCCAATAATTATTGAAGTATATATTATCTTCAAAGTGAATACAATAGTATCCGGAAAATATTACAAAGATCAATTTACATTTTCTCTCTGTAATAATCTTTGTTTGAAATAACACTTCACTCCAGAGAAGATTACAAAATACATTTTTAATCGGACATCGTGTACTTAATTCTATATATTAGCGCGGAAGATTAAGAAGAAAGAACGTTCGTAAAATCTCGAAGATCGTCTTTGCATTTAACTACTCTGCTTCATTAAAAAAGAAAATTCGTATGTTTTCAGGCAGGCGATACACCTTGCAGGCCTCCCCGCCTTGTGTTACATAGCAATGCGCACACAAAATCCTCGTAATATACAGAGGCAAGTTATTCAGAGCGATATCTTCATTATGATTAAACTTATCGTGAAAGGCAGGCGATACACCTTGCAGGCCTCCCCGCCTTGTGTTACATAGCAATGCGCACACAAAATCCTCGTAATATACAGAGGCAAGTTATTCAGAGCGATATCTTCATTATGATTAAACTTATCGTGAGCATATTGATTCGTTTCACTAATTACTGTAGATACGCTTCTCTCAGCCATCTTTCTGTAATTGGAGAAAAAGAAAAGAGAAGAATGAAAAATATTTTTTTTTAGAGAAAAATATTGTTGAGAAAATTCATGTTGGTAGCAGAGTTTAAGATTTGATACTTGAAAGATTTTCTTGGAATTTTTGCATTTGTTTCTTGAACACTATAAAATGTCGAATCTTACACCTGCTTAACGATTTTTGAATTTCATCACAGGATGAAATCTCGTTTTATATTATCACATTATCAATCTAGATGTAATCTATAGACGCAATCTTTTTCCAGAGTAACAGAAAGTTTTGTTAATTAACGCAATAGAATTGATGCAAAATATTAATATTAATATAGATACAAATCTATATCTACGTCTATATTTATATTTAAATTTTAGAATTAATTTTGAATGGAAGGTTATATTTTAAAAGTTTATGTATCTCTCTTTTCATATATACTATATGCCAACAAATAAATAAGCATGTACTNATGTAATCTATAGACGCAATCTTTTTCCAGAGTAACAGAAAGTTTTGTTAATTAACGCAATAGAATTGATGCAAAATATTAATATTAATATAGATACAAATCTATATCTACGTCTATATTTATATTTAAATTTTAGAATTAATTTTGAATGGAAGGTTATATTTTAAAAGTTTATGTATCTCTCTTTTCATATATACTATATGCCAACAAATAAATAAGCATGTACTGGAGAATTCAATATCATTAAGAATATCATTGACACGTTAAGCGCCATGTGACTGGCATTATACTTTCCGCGCCAGTACATATCAATAAATTTCAAATAATTTGAAGATCATAAAAGAATGTACTAGAAGATCATAAAAAAATGTTACTAGAAGAATACAGAGTACAGATTGCGATAAATACATACAAGAGATATATCTTGAGGAAGATATAGATGCAGTTAGTCTTATCGCAACCTTACATAAATCTCCAACAACCAGAATATCCGTAAAATGGGATTTCGCGGGCTAAACGGAAAGGAAGAAAAAACAAGGTTGGCGTTTAACGTGTTAAGAAATTATGCATAGTTAAGTAGCAGAAAAGGCAAATAGAAATGCATTCTTCAACAGAAACTAGTCGAGCGCGAGCGGTGCCATTTCAAGTAGAACAATGGCCTTGCAGTGTCAGACTCGTCTTACAACTTGCAGTGTCAATCATATCGATAGAAAAATGCTTCCTTGTGAATTCATACGATTGTATTACTATCAAAAGCAATGGGACAGAAAGATAAAATTCTTATATTTTGGACACGTTTAAATTTTCATTTCAATTAATAATTAACAATCGTACGAATAATCGTAGTACTAAAAACTAGTAATCGAAGAATAGTCTGATCTTGTACAAAACATTGTAAGTGCCAAACGTAAAATTTCTTCGGTAGGGGCAAGAAAATTACCATTCATTTAAATTTACAAACACTGCGAGTGCTTATCTCTAGATTTATTATTTATTCGTACATAGAAAAGTAATGATAGGTTTCTTAATATATTTCATTTTCAAATAGCATGTACTAAACAATGACTAAAAATTGGCACTATTCTCTACAGGAACTCGTAGAATTATTAATTAGAAATCAAATTATTGAGTTAAATTCGACGCAAGAATTTTCCATGTTTATACGTTCGTCGTTCGTACACGATCCATGATCCGCGAACAAAAATGAAGTTAGACTTTTCCTTCAACTCCTCCGTTTCTTATATATATTTAACAAATATTCCACGTAAATTATCATGTTATAAATAGGTATCGTAATCGGCGAATGTTAATGACCGAAGCCTTTTCACGTTTAGTCTTATTCGCCACGGTCAATGATCGTTCCTTGAACTTAACGACTCATCTTGCTAATACGTTTCAGAGTCGTACTGACGACGGCGTTACTCTACTTGTCTTGTGTGCATTACCATCGACAAATGTACAATTACGGCTCGTACACTCTCGATATTACTGGTGAGTAGACTCTCGTGTGCCATTTCATAGTGATCATAGTGCGCGAGATCCGATATTGTTTACCACTCGGAGTATCGAACGCGTTTTCATTCTCCTCCAATGACGAGGGCCGAATATTTTACTTTGCAAAAATGAATAAGCGAGCTGCTTAATCAAAAGACTCTTCGTCTCCACTTAAGATTATTAAATCTACGTGACAGATAAATGATGTAGTTTGATAATAATAAAATAATGTAGGGGCTGTCAAATAATAATAATAATTATATATATATATGATATATATGAATAATGTAGGGGGTGTTAAGTAATGATAATATATATATGATTAAATAAAATAATAATATATGTAATCTGTTAAATGGTATGTCACTTTCNTATATATATATATGATATATATGAATAATGTAGGGGGTGTTAAGTAATGATAATATATATATGATTAAATAAAATAATAATATATGTAATCTGTTAAATGGTATGTCACTTTCGTACGAGATTTAGTCAAAGAGTAATTCATTTATTTTACTTCTTTGTCAGCTCAAACATTACGTGTGAAAATCATGGATATATATATATTGAAAATTCGAAAATTATAAAAAATTATAAAATATATGAAATTATAAGTAAAATTATAAAATATTATAGAAATAAATATAGATATATAATAAATAATAATATATAATATCTATATTTATTTCTATAATATTTTATAATTTTACTTATAATTTCATATATTTCATATATATAATATTTTATAATTTTACTTATAATTTCATATATTTCATATATATTTCATATATTTATATATATATATATATATATATATATTTAACTGTAGTATTAACAATGATACTGAAAGATTTATTCGAATTTTCGAGATTATTTTATTCTGTTCCCTCAATTTGCATTTCTTCCATTGAACGATAAAGAACAAGATCCTCTATTTTCTTACTAATTTTGCTCTCGCTTTGTAAATTATCGTAACGCAGAAACTTCAATCAACGTTAGATTTTATATTTAAAAAAGAAAAAAAGACGGTATCTCGGTAAATATATATATATATATAAAACAGGAGTATATCACCGCAGCAACATACGGTTTATAAAAAATACGCTTTTCTAAATAAAGATCGCGTTGTATCGTGTACATTTCAGGGCCACTTATGGTGATAACGCAGAAAGTAACCAGCCTTGCGTACAGCATACATGATGGGTTAACGCGACGTGAAGAGGAACTCACGCCAACGCAACGTTATCAAG
>NIPQ01091626.1:0-23549 GCA_002806875.1 Lepidotrigona ventralis hoosana
TATATTTTCATCTCTGTCAAGTCTTCTGCCATAAAGATAGACTTTTGACAAATATTTTCAAATAAATACCAATCTAATTAATACGGCAGATTATTTGCAGTATAGTATAAAAAAAAGTTTCCTTTGTGCAATTTTAATTTTCGTTGATTTACTAAAACTAATTTATTTTCAAACAATGTACGAAGCATTGACACATTTTCTGCTATTGAGACACAATTCAAATCTTTACATAATGAATATCAATTACTAGTTCTTAAACCTTTCTATCGAAATATAACAAATCTGAAGTCCCAAGAACGTTAAGATTACGAAGCATTGACACATTTTCTGCTATTGAGACACAATTCAAATCTTTACATAATGAATATCAATTACTAGTTCTTAAACCTTTCTATCGAAATATAACAAATCTGAAGTCCCAAGAACGTTAAGAACATAAACAAACTGCAGTTGAAGTACAAATTAAAATAAAAATCAGTGGATCACACATATCCAAGATATAAAATAACAGTGAATGTGTTGTTCTCACATTTTGTTACATCCCATTACGAAGCAACATATTTAATCGNCACATTTTGTTACATCCCATTACGAAGCAACATATTTAATCGAATTTTCCACTGCGATTTGGCTGCATTATAAACAACGAGAACAATCGATTTTACTGAAAAGCGGAAGAGAGTTGAGTGTTAGTAGGTGCAAAGTTAGCGATGATTACGTGGTGATAAGCGTGGCTGGTCACTGTGAGAATTATCGTTTCTCTCATCTATCTAACCAGTCTGATTTTAATGAAGCTCCCCCTCGATTTCCACCATCGCGCAGTGACAAATTATTTTGTTTTTTTTGAAATCTGCGACAGCGAGCCGGAGATCGAGAAGTTCGTTGCATCTCGTTAGCAAACACATGGAAGGCGAAGTCCGGGTTAATGGAGTCGGATTAGTCGCGACGTTGCTTGCGAAACAAATAATTAGTCGAGCGCGTCGTATTGTAAGTTTTCAGCGGAGCTCAGCTTCATCACGTAACTCACGTCTGGCACATTAGTGTCAACATCTTCCGAACTGTGGAACAACTCGTTATCGATATCGCCTGAGCCGGGATCCTCGTCTAGGTCGAACTATAAAAGAAATTTGTTATTAGAGCCGATTGAGAAAATTGGGAAAATTTGAGTTAATTTCTCAACACTTATTATTATAATGATCGAGATTGCTTTGTTAAAAACTTCTATTTTATTCGTTATTTACTGTAACACTATTTAAATAATATTTTTGAGTGTTACGTGAGAACTAAATTTGTCATATAGATGTAGGTATCTGTGATTTATTGGAAAAATGAAAATCACTGATTTCTACGAAAAAAACTTACATCTTCTCATTAATATCAGTTAGCTATTTTTCTCCAGTTGACTTAATTTTTGAACGATTTTACGCGGTAAAATAGTATTCGTGGACCTTTAATCATTATGCAAGGTAATAATAAAACAGGAAAGCAAACATATGATCAAATATTGGTGGAAAATATTCGCAACGTGAAAGTCTTTTAGAACTTCTTTTTCCCTTAACGTGGAGTATTAATCTTCGAACGTTATCACGTGTAAAAATTCCATTTTGTTATCAGTGTTATCGCGATATATCTCTTCTACTTCTGAAAAAAATCTAATGTCATTTAAACAATCAAATAAGAAATATCTAATTTCGTACTTCTTTAATGTTATTAATTGGTAAAATAAAAAGAAGTGCATTATTCGTGTAAACTTGGCTAACAAATAATTTAAACTTCCTCGTCTTAATTGATTCCTGATATTTCTGCTACTTTAATTTAATCCCTGAAATAAAAGACAGTGAACCAGAGTGAAATTTATATTAAATAACTTTCGAATTACCGCTAGGAGTAAGGATGAAGAGACGTTTCATTTATATCGTATCGATAAATACCATTAATGATACACAATATCGTGTTCCGATATAGTGTATCATAGGTAAGTACGTGCGTCACTGATACGGGCGCCGTAATTATATGTTATATCATTGATACAAGTGAGATAATTAATTATCTCTAATATTCCGCCGGTGTATCCTTATGCTCGTTTTACATTAAACATACCAATGCAAATTTACGCTGCGCAAAATGGACGGGTTAAGGTATACATAATTGCAAGCCGAGCGAGGCCAAATGTCAGGGTTCTAATATTCCGCCGGTGTATCCTTATGCTCGTTTTACATTAAACATACCAATGCAAATTTACGCTGCGCAAAATGGACGGGTTAAGGTATACATAATTGCAAGCCGAGCGAGGCCAAATGTCAGGGTGATCCAGAGTTAAACAAACCGGATTAATCCCTCGGTATCCCATCAATTCCTCTGAGGGCGAATCAATCTTCCATTATTATTGTTTCGCATACGCGAAAGTCTGCTAGAAATCACGCGCGCGATTTCTGATCATGTCATCTTTTTGTAGTAACAAAAAAGTAATTGAGAGCTTCGTTGATTTTAATTCTTGGAATTTCAATTTTCTTTTCTCTCTCTCTCTCTCTCTCNATTATAAAACATTTATAACAAAATTCTTTTAAATTCTCGGAAATATTACCATAGTATGTGCTTTGTGCAATCAATAATATCAAATCCTGAATCGAGAATTTTACATCGAAATTTTAAAGACCGTAATTTCAATGTATTCAACCTTTTATTTGCAATTTTATTTGATTTACGTTTAATCTTACTTTGTTGAAGAGAAATTTTTTATTTCAAGAAGTAACGTTCAAATTCAACTTATGATTGCACATAGAAATTTCGAACAAGTTCCTTTTTTTTTATTACAAAAAATTTAATTTACCATCCGTTGTTCATTTAAATTGTTAAATTTTTCCATTTCCCGAAGCGAAGCTTTACATCAACTAAGGAATTAAGAAACGATCGAAGTTTAATAGATACTTTTTTTTTATTACAAAAAATTTAATTTACCATCCGTTGTTCATTTAAATTGTTAAATTTTTCCATTTCCCGAAGCGAAGCTTTACATCAACTAAGGAATTAAGAAACGATCGAAGTTTAATAGATAGTTAACAGATAATCTATACGATCGCAGTCATTCTTGATGAGGAAACGTACGCGTCGAAGTCAGGCTTTAAAATCGATCGACTTTCTTCGGCTGGTTTATCGAGAATCAAAATGATCGAAGCGATCATACTTCGTCCCACCTGTGCATACGCACGCCGATAGCGGCATTATGCCAGGAGAATGGTCGTTGCTCGTGCCGCTTCATAAATCGCTCGATTTATCGTTGCTGACTCACCGGGATTCGCGGTGCATTGCTGCCCCTTGGGGCCATTCCGTTGGACCCTGGTGACCTACGTGGACGCTTCGACAATTTTCTTGGACCTCTGACGAGCTTTCGCTCTCTGCTTTCTTTTTTTCTTTTTTTCTTTTTTTTTTCGACGACGATTATTCTCGATCGCTACGAACCGTATCTCGGGAAAAGAGCACGTTACGGACAATTATTGTGTTGAAGTTGTGCGGGGGGATTTTTACGTTCGTTTGTTATTTTTCAATTCTAAGGTTGAACGGTTCTGTAATTTATAGAATATGGATGCAACGTCCTTTTCAAATCAAAGACTGACAAAAGTTCAAGGGGGGAAAATTAAAAAAAAACGATACAGATCTGATCAGACAGAGTTGGGAAAAGTAAACGGAGGTATGAGCAAGGAATTGTTAACTTTCCCTCGTAATTTATGCAGCTGTTGGAAAAGAATTAATCGAAGGACTTTTCTGTTCAAATATTAATCGAAAAAAAAAAAAAATTTTTACAATTTTGAAAGAACGAGGGCTATCAGTGAATTTCATTCTCAGACCTCCGACAGTTAAAAGATATTTCCAACTAAATATAAATACAAAGATTCTACTGTACATTAATATTATTTAACAAACAGAATCGAAATATCGACATTACGAGAAAACTGGATTTATACTCACGTTGAAGTCGGCCGAGCATTTTACCAAATCAGCTGGGTGTCCGGAATAGAGCTTCAGGGATTGCAGTAGACCCTTTAAATAAACAATCAGGAAATAGTAGACGATCGCACGGTACACATGATTCGTCATGTTTCTTCTCGAGTCTCGTCCGCTCCGCTTTTTCGCTGTTCACGAGGAAACACAATGGTCACAGTTCTCAAAAATGGCACATTTTTAAACGTACACCAAAAACCGAACGGGCTGTCGGAGTTGTTTAACAATACTGTATATACACTTCAATAAATGGGGTATTTATAGAATGTTAGAAAATAAATAAAGATCAATAATTGACATGAGTTAAATAAATCTTTTTGGAGTACACTTAACGATTCATTTACAGAGTGCTCATTATTGTAGAATTGAATTCCAAAAGAAAATTCGGAGACAGAGTTTGGGACAAAAACATATTTCAAGCGTAATAATAAAACGTGTGAAAAATGCTGATAGGAAAGGTTACATAAATGCTTACTATGAAAAATGTAGAGACAGACTTAGGAGACATATATTACATATGTACATATTACAGTAAATATTATTGAGGAATATACAAATAGCAAACATTAATATATAAATAGGAAAGGTTACATAAATGCTTACTATGAAAAATGTAGAGACAGACTTAGGAGACATATATTACATATGTACATATTACAGTAAATATTATTGAGGAATATACAAATAGCAAACATTAATATATAACTTTTTTTAAAAAATGACTTTGTAAGAAATAATAATGAAACAAGTATTCTATATAACCCAAGGTCCTTTTACGAATAATTAATTTCCAAGTCTAACGCATAATTTTCCTTTTTACAAAAAAGAAGAAAAAAAGAAAATTCTGCTCTCAGTTAATCTGTTTCTGAAAAAGGTCTCTTTGTTACAAACAACGCATGATCGATCATAATGTGATGTACACACAAGAAAAAANTGAAATTTACAAGAAAACAAAATTTATAATTAAATTAATTGATATCGGTTCAATGAATTACTCGATCAATAATGAAATTGCAGCATCATTATCGAGGATCAAACAGATCCAATTTGGTTCGGCGTCGCACCGTTTCGATAATTATATCAGTTTCAACGTTAATAGATCAGCGATAAAGTCAGTTTATGTACTCACGTCGTATTTTTCCTGAATATGAGGTCCAGCCTGAGCGATGTACAACGTGCTGGCTGTATCGAACACCAACTCCAAAGGAATTCTGGTCACTCGTTGTTTGGCCATCTCGTGACAGTTTAAGTACAAAGTGACGTCCGTCGTTGACACTCTGATGACGATTTTAGACCATTTCTTAGTTAATTTTGGCACTGTGAATTTCGCCACCTCTTCCGAATGCGAGTGTAAATCAGAATTGGTGTAGACTAGTGAAACGTTCTGGTTTGTGCCTGGTCCATCCTGGTAAAAAAAGAGAATTTTTCCGTCAAAAAACTGTCAAAACTTTTCTTCGTCTAATATTTCGTCAATTGAAACGTTCAATCTAGCATTCTTGCAGTTTTCACGGTGCATTGAAATACTTGATCCTCGTATTTTTCACTTTTTAAGTGAAGGTAAAGTTACGCTAACTGTTGCAATAAATACTCCACTTTAGATATTTTTGCTTTTCTTTATAAATGCATATGATAATGGAACACTTCAATCAAGAAAAGCAGTAGATATTCGTTTTAAGTTGCTATTATTTCAAACAGCGCCAAGGGCCACTCCCAAATATTCCCAAATTTCTAAAAAATTCTCAAGTTTCGCAAATTTCTATCGATCGATACGTGTTTAAATTCCGATAGGAAAAAGAATTTTACGAAATTTTTCCTAAAAGAAAAAAAAAAAAACTCAGAACAATTGCGTTTCTCTGATAAAGGATTATCGGGAGATCGGTTAGAATCGCGTTAGAACCGGGAGAAAATGCCAAGAGATTCGAAAGTCAAGGTGTTTTCCCGCGGTCTCAGGCTGTCGTTATCGATCCTCGTGGGGATCGTACTCTCTTTTGAAACGTCGAAAGGCGACGAGGAGCTGCTTTCGGTGCGGAACACGTAAAAGCAGTATTACCCAGTAGAAACGGTGCCGCGAGAAACGTGAAAGATCTCAAAGAAATTTGAAGACCTCGGGAAGCTGCAACAACGGCCTCGAAGGTATTGGGAAACACGAGAAAATGCCCCACGCCGATAGGTGAGCGTCGACTTAAAAGTCTATCGCGCCACCGCAGCAGCAGCAGCCGGCCCCTTATAAATCGTCCGATTGTACTTGGAAAGTTTCGCCGATCTCCCAATTGCTTTTATATTCACGGCATCCCGATCGTTCGCCGTTTCATTTTATTTCGTAGCGTTTTACGGGACACAGCGTGCTGGTGAAAGACAAACGAGACCTCGAGATACAGCGAATTGATTTCCCATCATGGAACTACCGCGCTGTTTGAAATATTATTCTCGTCGCGCGGATAATAATGAGATTGTACGCGACAAAAGTTGCGAAACAGCTTTCATAATTGCAGTTTCTACGTGTAACAAGACTCCACTGATTTTACTATCTTTGATTTTTTTGATTGTATTGATGTTTTTAATTATATATTAAAATAATGTCGATTGTATTGTAGACGTAACGCTTAACGTTTAACAAAACGAGTTCAAGCAGCACTTTAATATTACCAATTTGTATACGTAAATTGTTAATAAATAAATTATTAGAAAAATAAAGTACACATATTTCATTACTTGCAATGTGTGTACTCCTACTATTTAATAATTGTAACTAATCAAAAGTGGTATATCCTAACTACACAATATTTCACTCAGCAGTATGTAAAGCATTCACTGTACTGTAAATCATTTATTTGTAAAACTACACACTTGAAAGAAAGTAATTCTTATTTTGAACCATGCAAGCGTAAGTTGAACAATGAAACATTAGTATTTCACAAAAATCAATCGATTAACATTTGATAAAAATAGAAACGTAGATAAGATGGTGCATTGATACTTACAGATATCCGGATGCCTAATTGCACAACAGTCTCGAAAGGATTCAGAACAGCGAAAAGGTAACTAGTCCTGAAGGATGTCGGCTTGAAAGTTGCCACCAGTGTGAACTCTGCTGGCAATTTTTCTGGCAGATATAACCGATAGGGTTGTTTAACTTCGGAGCCAGGACGAAAGCCGAAACTTGGAAATCCGTCGAGACCATCGTCGATGTACAAATTATTACTGTCTGTCGATGCCACGGCAGCTTCCAGTAAATCATAATCCAACTCTGAACAACAACAAAAAGAAAAAAGAAATGAGCTGGGTGAGTATGGTTAAAAGGTTTTGTCATTTAAAAATTAGACGAGCCGTATTTAACAATAATGCTTTACATCGCGAAAAAACAAGAGAAATTTAAATCTCAATGAATCGTAAATGTTTTCAAATAATTTTCAAGGTATTTCAAAGTAACAATGTAAAATTTTACTAAACCTTGCAAGATAAATTAATTCATTCTCAGAATTTTTGCAAGTAAAATTTCGTCATCCGAATTTAAACGTCCCTTTAAATTTAATTTAATAATAAATGAAATTACAACCACGATGTGTGATAATACACATAATGTGTATTGATATTACACTGAAACGAGATACAAGATGGATACAAGACGAATCAAGAATTCTACAATTCTTTCTTTTTTCTTTCAAACCCGAGTTAGTGGGTAAATGAGCTAACTTTCGTACAAACGTACCTGCGCGTCTCGTTTTTTCTTTTTTTTTTCTTTTTGCTTATTTCTATTTGCCAATCTGTTTCACAAAATTACAAACTCCCTTAAGTAAAAGAGGACGAAGGATTCAAGAGTTTGAGCTTCAAAGTGTATGAAACTCCTTCCGTTAAAACGATTTTAGATTAACATCGCGAAAGTGGACAAGTATTTGAAAAAGAAAGAGAGAGAAGAGAAAGAAAGAAAGAAAGAAAGAAAGAAGAAAGAATGTCGGGGATCTCAAAGATAATTAGAAATTTTTTCCTAGATAATTCTTTAAAAATAATTCACTTTCTTCACTTTTTCAAACATTTAACTAACAATTCTTGACAACAAAAGAGTACCAGACGTGCAATAATGGAAAGTATCATTACCATAAAAAACACAAGAACTGGTCCTTTGCAACATTGTGTAAAATATTTGTGAAATATAGTATGCTTTTCAATCTGGAAAAATTGAAAGATACTTGATGCAATAGAAAAAAATAATACAATAATATAAGTTTGATACTATAATGCAAGTTTAATAGTTAAAAAAGTTTGTTCTTTACAACAGATACTGAATATTAAAGAGAAAAAGTATTCAAAAACTTTCAAACGAGATCCACATTTTGGAAATTTTATTCTGTACACTTGCTTATACGAGTATTTGATCAACACATCATTAAAAAAATACCAAACGATTTATTTACAAGAATTATTAGTTTTAGACTCGAACGTGAAACAAATAATTACAATTAAGTAAGATTTTCCTCCTATCGATAAATGAAATTTTCATCATAATCAGCAACTAAAAGCCATGATAATCCGCGTGATATCCGAAACTGAAGCTAATAGAATCGAACTACGATCCGAATAATTGAAGTTTCCGCCTAATTTCTTTACGCTGATCGGCGGTCAAAATTTCGCCCGAAAATTCCTCACGAATCCCTCGATGCTTCGAACAAAACCTTGAACGGAATCCAAGAAACAGAACACGAAAAATCCACGAGTTCGATGTACCCGAATTTTCCTACTCGTGATTAAATAACAATCCGGAGAGGAACGGACAGGCAACAAATGCTCGATCTCGTTATGACACGCTAATCCTAGCTCCACATAACAAACATCTAATTTATACTTCTCGTTTCACGGGAATTGTTCGNATCCTAGCTCCACATAACAAACATCTAATTTATACTTCTCGTTTCACGGGAATTGTTCGGACCACTGGTGTACGAGCTGAAGTCTCGCTGAAGTGTCGCGACGAACCTCGAATAATTATTTAGACGCGATCGTTCCGTGAAATGTCGAAATGTTCAGCTGCACCGACGGGACTATATATAATTAATTAAGGACACGCTCACCGTGTTGAGAACGGCGGTGCGAGCCGCGAAAGACGGCGAGCGAAAAATACGAACCAGTAAAAAGTAATTGAAACTCGAAGCGGGAGAACTTTAATTAATTCAGTGCGTGGAAACTTTGAGGAGAGGGGCCGCGGGATTAGCGAACGAAATCTTGATAAGGCGCACCATTCCGATGTGAATCCACGAAAAAGTCCCGCGAGGCTAACGCCCTTGAACATCTTGTTTGGCCGAACTGATTGGAATTATTAAGCAACTGAGATTGAACCGGCTGGTGTAGTTAAAGTTNAATTAAAATTCGAAACGAGTGTCGATCTTCTTAAAACAGTAGAGAAGAAGCTTTGAAACGCAATCGAGCCTCGCCAATGACGTGTCGTTAAATATTGACGAGTGCAGTGGTGCAAAAAGCAAGCGTTTTCACCACGGAAAATGGAAGAAGGAAGGCGGATACAAATGAGGCTGTTGGGATGAGAGTTATCTCGCATCCTGCGGGAGCTATTCGTCCCTTTTCACCCTATCCTCCAACACTGTAACATCACCGACATTCACCACGGAAAATGGAAGAAGGAAGGCGGATACAAATGAGGCTGTTGGGATGAGAGTTATCTCGCATCCTGCGGGAGCTATTCGTCCCTTTTCACCCTATCCTCCAACACTGTAACATCACCGACACGAGCGACCAACCCTCTTTGCATCCGCCCCTGATAAGAGAACCGGAAACTCACCGAGCGGCTGAGTCTTTCGGGCTTCCGGATAACGCGATGCTTCTTACGCCTCTGGATTATCGACTTCAGATTGTCTTCGAGACAGTTCCTTCCAACTTCGCATCCGAAATCGCTTGGGAAATTGAAGTGCGAAAGTAAATAGCATCTTAAGATATTTGCAAGATAATTCCAGGTAACCGGAAGTTTAAATAAAATTCCAGGAAATTTGGAAATGTGAAATGCTGATTTGCCTGCGTTGAGGGAAAGTATGAGATCTTTGTTACCGGCTATTTTTAGAATGCTTAATCAAATATTAACGTGTGTCTTTTAATTGAATCTTTAATGTAGGTACATATTTCCTTTTTTCTATCGTACGTAGTTTTATTTATTGCTTCCACTTTTAGAAAAAGAACATTTCAAACGTCAAACGATACCGATTCTTTAAATCCTGAATATTTTGAATTTTCCCTTGTTGAAAATTTTGAAGATATTCACACAGATATGTACATTTATTATTTTTTTTAAAAAAAAAAAGTACTTTCACTTCCAGGAAAAAAGATATGTCAAACGTAGAGTAGTACCATTCAGTGATCATTATGTGAATCATTTATACTGAAACATCATCGTGATATGTTCTCTTTCATGAACATTCCCCAATATCCCGAACAAAGGAACGCGTCTTCCATTTTTTAATATACCCCTCGAAACAACGACAGCGTACGAAAAACGAAAGAATCGACAAATTATTTCATAGCGATTCAACTTTAGTCGTCGTTCCTCGACTTTTATGACGACTGATCAGAATAACGCGGGAAAGCCGGGAAACGAGATGAAAGAGAGAAAGAGAGAGAGAGAGAGAGAGAGTCTATATAAAAACGATTTGCCGGAATGAAATATCTGCTGAATCCGAGAAGCGACTCTTCGGGTTATGAAATTCTTAAAGGAGGAAATAAAGATATGCTGATGATCATAAAACCATTTTAAGATATTAGGGTTTTGTAAGTAATCACGGTTCAAGCAAGATTTTTTATTAAATCCTTCTTCTTCGTGGGGAGGGAGGGAGGGGGCAGGAGGAGGAGGAGAGACCTCCATTCTTCTTCGAAACTTGCTTCGCATTGCTGTTAATATTTCACCTCACTTCGTGAAAAATGGAAAATTGCTCGGAAATATGAAATAGTTCCCTTGGAAATTTATAGTGGTGCGAAATTATTACAATGGTATCGAGCATTCCCTTAACAGAATCGCTACTGTAAATTATTCCTGGAATGTTGACGTTAGACTGCATCGTCGAAAAATGAAAATTATTTATTAATTAGGCTTCTTGGTTACTTAAAATATCCATTAAAAATTCATGTAGGTTACCTTTTTATCGCTGGAGAAATACGTTAAAGTTTAGATTGTAACGTAATGTGTACGAGATATTTTAAAGGATAAAAAGGAATTCTTGCCTTGGGGATTTAACTTGAAAATGCACAAATAAAGTTCCCAACGTTTCCCGTTAGATCGACTTCAACGAGATGGTATATCGAAAATGGCTGGCCGATTTGTTTTTACGAGTGACTCCACTTAAATAAGAAAGAAGTCTGCGCGTTCGGAAAGAATCACTGCACTTGCCACACTCGACAGAGAAGAATTCCAGCCATAACTGAATTCAAAGGGGCTATCAATACCCCCGAACACACCGTTCATACTTTACATTCCTCTGAACAACGTACTTTATCTGCAAATATGAATAAAAGAAATTGCTTTAAATTGCCGTTTTCTCGTTGAAATTCTATCTTTACTCTATTATTAAATTTCTCCACATTTGTATCGATTTTCTTACCGATACTTCTTCCGAACTTGACAAAGATAAAACTAAAGTAACGAAGTTAAACCGACGATCACAGCGTCGCGACAGTCTCTAAAATCTACGAAACAAGCCTTATCATTTCCCAACACGTATTATTAACGTGAAATGCAATAAACTGTTACTGTGAAAATAAGACGAAAGGGAGAAAGAGAAAGAAAGGAGACTTATTGAAAAATGTAAAGCGACTGAAAGGGAAACCGACGGAACGTCGCTTAGCTTGTTACGAATAGTGGCTTTGTTCGCCACTAGCTTTGTAACAAATCGTTGCGCACGTAAAACGAATAACGTTGGAAGTTGGCGAGAAAGATTGGTAAAAAACCCCGGTGAATATTCTCGAGATGTCCTTGACGAGTGAAGTGCCCTCCTGAGAATTTTGTACCACGGATCGTTGTAGCAGACGACGTCTGGAAGGGCACGGAGGGACAAATGGTCCTCGAATCTCTGAATCGCCAACCCCCCGAGTCGGCCCATTATCGTTGAATGAACTGACACTTACCTTTCTTCTCGGAGAAATAGTCCCCGTTGACGCGCGTCGCACAGACCAGCACGAATATCAACCACTGCAATCTGAAATTAAACGTTTCAACGTTAGAGAGCATCGATCTCTTTCTTCTTCTTCTTTATTTTTTTTTTTTTATTCAAGAATCATAAAAAAATTTAATCAGGAAAATTTCTAACTTTAACATTACCTCTAAATAAACACAGAACTCTCGTTTTCTATGAAACAGCATTTCTATTGTGAAATGGACAAAAGTGCTTTCTTCTTATCATTCCAATACTCCTTGCATCGACTATTATTCAGTACGTTCTATTTAGACGCGACAATGGCCGACGTTGAGGGATATCGTGGGGGGAGGGAGAGGAAAAACCAGAACGACAGCGATTAAAACGAGGCTAAATAGAGGCTGTAACGATTGCAAGGAAATAGAGATACGACAATGTCGTGAAAGAAAGACGCGAGATTAGCGGAAAATCTCGAAAACGTGGCCCCCCCAAAACGAAACAATAAGATCCTCGTCTCTTGAGACTTTGAGAGGATGATACGACGCCGGCAAATTAGGTTCGCTGAAACGTGTTTCGTTAATGTAATCTCCTTGCAATGGAAAAAGCAAGCCTTCAANGTGTATGAATGTAATCTCCTTGCAATGGAAAAAGCAAGCCTTCAAATGGTGTTGAAAATTTGCCTCGGGAAAATGGCTGCTGTATACAACGAACTTATTTAGCGTAAGTACTCTTGGTAAAGAGGAAATTCACCTTTACGAATAAAATGTTTCTGCATATCACGATGCTTCTTTTTGAAATGAACAAACATTGCGTTAACCTTCTATAACATCCACGTGCACGTCCGCATTTTGGAAATATTTGTAACGATAATTATTTTTAGCATAAGTGATTAATATAATATTAATAATTATTTTACAGACTTCAAATTGGAGTAAATAATCTCCATCTCAATTAATGATCTCTTTCTTTATATGTGAAAGAAATTCTTGTTATTTTTTCCATGTTCTATGTGTTTTTTGCAAATTTGTTAAGGGGATGAAATTTTAGTGCGAGTAATCACGTGAAAGTGTAACTTTGAAATTAAAAGAGTACGTAAAAGGATAATAGTAAATTTGTCAAGTTATACGTAATATAACAAGAATTTAGGAAACATAATTTAGGAATATATAATTTCAAATATCCTCCATGAGAGGAGAGATGAAAATCTTACAATTAGAGAGAAGAAGTATGAAGTCTCAAAGGATAGAACAGAATGAAGATCTCCAAAGCTTGGATCCAAGAATTATCTNTTGTTATTTTTTCCATGTTCTATGTGTTTTTTGCAAATTTGTTAAGGGGATGAAATTTTAGTGCGAGTAATCACGTGAAAGTGTAACTTTGAAATTAAAAGAGTACGTAAAAGGATAATAGTAAATTTGTCAAGTTATACGTAATATAACAAGAATTTAGGAAACATAATTTCGGAATATATAATTTCAAATATCCTCCATGAGAGGAGAGATGAAAATCTTACAATTAGAGAGAAGAAGTATGAAGTCTCAAAGGATAGAACAGAATGAAGATCTCCAAAGCTTGGATCCAAGAATTATCTTTCAAAGTGAAAAGGTCTCAACGATAAAAAATTAACGAAAATAGAACGAGACCAAAAATGAAGTACACAAAAATTGGTCAAAGGGATGGCTTTTAATGATTACTGATTCCGAGAATGAAAAATTCGAAACGTCAAAGGTATAAATAATTCCAAGCGATATTCACGCGTGTACGTATTATATTTTAAATTGAAATTTGTTATTTGTTATTATTAACGTTACAATATGCTCTAATAAATAGACTGCGAGTGTTCGTGTATTCTAAGGAATTTAAATGTGACAAAATTGACGAGATATAACACTCTGGAATCTATGAAAAAACATCCAAATGGAATATTTCTTATAACAATCAATAGATAAAATAAATTTTCATCGGGGTCCAAATTCATCAACTATGTTCACAAAAATGTAGAAATTTAACACGAAAAGTTGTTTCTAAATTTTCAACATCGAACACAGCTCTTTCTCGGTAAATTCCTTAAGAAAAAAAAAAAAAAAAAAAAANTTACAATATGCTCTAATAAATAGACTGCGAGTGTTCGTGTATTCTAAGGAATTTAAATGTGACAAAATTGACGAGATATAACACTCTGGAATCTATGAAAAAACATCCAAATGGAATATTTCTTATAACAATCAATAGATAAAATAAATTTTCATCGGGATCCAAATTCATCAACTATGTTCACAAAAATGTAGAAATTTAACACGAAAAGTTGTTTCTAAATTTTCAACATCGAACACAGCTCTTTCTCGGTAAATTCCTTAAGAAAAAAAAAAAAAAAAAAAAANAAAAAAAAAATGGACGTCGAAATTTATCACGAATTGTATTATGTCACGAGCAAGAGCTCGTTGGAAGAAAGATTTTTCTCGTCGCCAGAAAAATCTACATACATTCGTAGAAATACATTAAAAGTAGCGACAAATGACGCGCGTCGAATTGCAGACGATTTCTCACGTGTCGGGGTTAGTGGAACACTAGGAATTCATAGCAAAAGTGTGACACGCATTTGCATCTGTCGGGGAAAGGCGATTGCGGGCGTTTGCCAGCAACCGTCGATCATGAATCACGATCGAGAAACTATTGCCTTGCGTAACGCATGCGACCGTCCCACGTGTGCACGGCCGTGCCTGCGGATTTCGATTTCCGTTTGCCAAGGTCGTTGCACTCTGATGCTATGCCTTTCATAGCATTCGATTGACGTACACGAATTTAGAGATAGACATTGGAAGACATTGTTATTAAAATTCGTTTCAGCCAGCGATTCTCAAACGATTGGCGATTTAATATTTAAATATTGAAACATCCTTTTGTTATAAATTTTGAACTTTGACCGAGTTTTATTGGAGCAAAGGAATTTTTTTAAAAACTAAATAAAACGATAGTTACTAAAATCACTTTGTATACCTTCGATGAAATTTGATTAAAATAATGAAATTTAAAAAAAACATTAGGAAATGAAATATGAAATATGTCGTTTCAGTCAAATTCAATGGGGGAATTATTTAAAAGGAATTTTCATTAAAAGGACAGTGAAAAATAATTGGAAATGCATTAGAATGTGTGAGATGCTTGTGACATCCTAATTACGAGAAATAATTACAAGAAATGAGAACGTTAAGTTTATGGAAAATTGTTTTTAAAATGGAGAACAGTATTATGCTTTAACAGTTGTTCCAGGTATTTCTTTCCTTTCTAAGCGATGTAGCAAACGCGTTTGAAAACATTTACTGAAATGCACATGCATACGCTTTAATAGGATAATGGGATGGTACTTTTAAATTCATGCAACAGCGATTCGCAATGGGCGAAACGAAAATGAAGAAAGAACATTGCTAACATCGGGCAAATTGTCCGAGAGAGATAAGGGAAGATAATTATGGTTGAAGGGGACAAAGAAGAGGACGTCGTTGTAATTTAATAATTTCGTGTAATTAGAACTGCTTTCAATTCAAATTCTTTGTAAATGAAAGTAATCTAAAATTGTTTGCAAACGTTATAAGATATCGTGCAAATACTTCGTAGTCCCAAACTATGTATGAAAAATTCGAACAGATATGAAAAAATGTGGATCATTCGCTTCTTCTTATACACGAAATCTCTTGCTAAAATGCCATTCAAAGCAAAAGTTTGGTAGAAGAACACGAGCAACAATGAGTTTTCTTTTTTATGTCCAATATTTAGCTTTTATTGTTGATATCGGTATTTTATTGCCAGAACTGCGGTTGTGCGGGTGGTATTTTGCAAGTGTCAAAATTTCTTGCTACGTTCAGAGTCAGAAAATTTGTAATGAATTCGAGGAGGCAAGCAAAATTCAATTCTCGTTAAATTACGGCTGGACATCATTAATAAAGAAATCTATTATTCACGTAAGTTTATAATATCTTAAAGTTCCTTGTTAAAATGACAATTTTAATATTTATTTTACTAATTTTATTTTCTTGTAAAGTAAGGATTTTAATATTTGATTAATTTTATATAATAAGATACAGAAGAAGAAATCAATAAAGCCAATTAGCGAGAGATGAGGAATTTGTATTTTTAAAAAGCTCGTAAATTATTCGTGTTAAAGGGGTTGATCTTGGTCGATTAAAAGTTCCAATTTTTATTTTTATTACGTGAGACCGGTTGCTTTGAGCGATCCGTCTTTTTAAACGGATGACATCATTGAGCAAGAAACTTCTTAGGGGACAGACAAATAAATCTCAATCCAGCGGAAACGTACCATAAAAGAATGAAACCAAAAAGAAAAAGCCACGACGATAAGAATTAATAACGAAACCACGAAGCAGTAGTATACGTACGCGTAACTTCTACAAGGGAAGTTTTTCTACTGCTACTCCTTATCTAGAGAATCTAGTAAAATTTTTGTAAAAACAGCGAATTTTTATACAAATTCGTATCATTGAGGATATAATAAAAGGTAGAAAATTATTTATCAAATATTGTAGAAAGTACTTGGAATATTTTATCGTATATTGTACGTACAATTTTTCACGCACTCTACTAATTGGAAATAATAAAAACGACGGACAATTCAATTATCTTCAAACCACCGTGAAGAGACACTCATTTAACAGCGCTGAATGAAGAGATTACTCAACGCTTCACAGAGCACGTTAGCACGAAGATTGCAAAAATTCCGTGAAGCGATTTAAATTTCTTAATTCTGATGGTGGCGCGAGGTTAACATCGAGAAATGAAATTGTGCGAAGCCAGCATCGTCCGCTGGTAATGTCGACGAATGACGACACTCCATTAACCCAGTGGCCCAAGAAACGATATAAAGCGGGATTAGAAGAACAGGAAAAGCTTCAATGAGATCTGGAGACACGTGTACCGGGTGGCGGTGGAATAATTAAGCGTGGAACTCGAGTGGCGACGTCGTCGTCGTCGACGACGACGACGACGACGACGCTCAAGTGGTGCTCGTTAATGAAGCGATGCACCAGAGACCGTTGAAGAGCCGACAAAATTCTGGAGGGAAACTTCGGCAAACAGAGGATTCGTGTCGTCCATTCTTGCAGTGACGACACCCCAGATAACTAATTTCACATTTACAATCTAATCTCGCGGCGAGGTAGTGTCATTTGGCTTTAATTCAGATTTTAGGAAATTACTTGCTTCTTTTTTCTCGAAGTTCTTGAAATGAAATGATAAATTGTTTATTTGAACAGGAAGACAGTGTTGTTCATAAATCGTGAATAATTGTAAGAAATTCTAATATTGTATGGTACACAAGAGTTATCCATCTCGTATTAATTAATTAGATACTCATATTTTTCGACGGAATGAATTCGTAATTTACAACATGAGCCATCCTTTGGCAAAAATCGATTGAAACATTATGATAGAATCAAAAACTATTAAAGAAACAAATGTTCTAATCGAGGTGAAATTTTTTCTAGATGAGACGACGATAAGAACTCGGAATCTACAAATTCGTATTCTAATTACACTAAAACCGGTCAAATCCAACCACGAAAGTAGTACTTCATGCTTCCTCGTACGGAATCATCATTCTACACTTGCACGGTATAAATTTATCCGAGTCGAAATACTCCAGAGGAACTGTACTATCTCTGTGTGCAGAGACTGCTCGTATATTTTTTCGACATTCCTCCCATTAACTTCGCCTTGTACTCTGTCGAATTTCCCCCGGCGCTTTAATTAACAGCGTCGTATATCATGGCCCGTACGCGGAAGAGAGCAACGCTGGTTTGTATTTCATCGAGTTTTTTTGCGATCGATGACACGTGGGTCCGCGGTGAATCTAGGAGAGCCTGCGACTGAATGACGAACGATGAAAAATAAAGAAGTCGATTTATTCCTGTCCCGGAAACCGAATACAAGAAATCCCGAATACAGACCTCCCGTTGGCTACATACAGAGGCTTGTATACTTGATTAAAACATTTTTATTTTGAGCGCTCGACGCGAACCAGCACGAACACTTTCGATGTGTTTTACGAGCCTTCCAGGAATATTTGACACGTGAAGTATCGAGGTGTCAGAAGAAGAGCTCTTTCTTGGATGTTGGAGATGGAAGAATTTTTCCTTTTTTTTTCTTAGTTCCTCGAGGCAACTTTGCTCTCGTGAATTCTCTTTGTAGTAATTCATTCTTTGAGATTAGTATTTTTCTGGTTCACAGTTCCAACTAATCAAAGCACAAACTACTACAAATATTTGTAGTATCTCTCGATAGTGAACTTTCGATATTGTAGACAATTTTAATTATTAATACATCATCAAATATTCTCTTGTCGGACAATTATATTTTCTTTTGTAGACAATTAAATTTTACTTTTTAACATTGCGGTTACGACTACGGATTCCAAAGAGCTGTGTCAGAATTTCCTTGTCTGTCCACTGATTCCACGAGCTCTAAGCAAAATGAAAAATCATGCGTAATGCATGAATTAAATATTTAACAAGCTGGAGGAATATCTTAATTCGTAGAAAGAAGGCAAGTCTCGTAAATTCGAAATTACCAGCGGTACCGTGTTCATCCGTTGTTTTATTTCATTCTTACAACTTAATCTTCCGCTTCGTATAGTAAGTGTTATCGACATACCGATTACAACCAATCTCGGCGTACAAGCAATACCGCCATTAGAGTCAACAAACCGATAACGCTGCTTTATGCCGATGATATTAGTATCGGATAGACCAACTGTCTATACAGAACGAATTTATTATAATTACAAGTGACAGAGCTGCAGGTGTCAAGTGAAACCATCTGACGTTTCGCGAGATTGCGATCCTCTATCGAATCGTCTACAAAACTATCAGCCACGATATGGGTGTCGAGTGAGAAATTGAAAATTATTTTTCGCAGAAAATCAAAATTATTACATACATGTGTTTTTATAGATTACGAAGAATAAAAAAGACACTGGTATTTTATTTGAAGAAATAAAAATCGTTAAAACGTTAATTGTAATATACACGTACACGTTAATTTTTCATTCAATTTTTGAAATAGTTGCACGAAACATCTTGCGAACAACAATCTTAATAAAACAACTGTAGAAAGTAACTATTGTACAATAATTTGTACAATAATTCAGAGCATCAAGAGCATCAGAGCATCAACAATAATATGTACAATAATTCAGAGCATCAAGAGGACTTTTAATCTCGGTCTCGTAAGAAGCGATAATTCATCTTTGGACACGGTTGAACGACGTTCCCTTGAGGAATCTCTGGCACGTCGCTATCTATAAACTATAAGCGGACATTTCGGACCACGTGCCTCTGGCAATACTCGGTCAAGATGATCATAACGCTTGCTTGGACGTCGCGACATCGCTCGTAAAGAGATTCCACGGCGGAAACGCTTCGTGTCCGTATTGACGAACGAACGGAACGGCGATCAATGTGCAGAAACCGCTCGTAAAGAACGTTCAGCCGCGTCGACTATCGCGATATAAATCATGAGAAATCGCGTTACGCGGAAATGTACGTTTCGCGATGATCCCTGAGGGAGGGGACGCGCGACGCGTCGTTTATAGTCTAGCTAAGTAAACGGGAATTTATTTGACTTGGAACCCCGATTCTCCTCGCACCAGGCACAATATCTTTGGAATTACACGGACGAAACGCTTTGTTTATAATTCTGAAAGCTATTGTACTTGGAACACAGAGGGGGGTTAGAAATGGATAGTTTCATCAGGCGAGAAATTGCAAATTGCGTAGCTGCTTTTTAAATGTGCTGCGTGCGGTTGTCGAGTAACATATCGGTGCTGGAAGGAAAAAGGAAACAATACTTCGTACTACTCCGATTCAAAAGGTACAGACCTCTTTGAGAAATAAAAATATTATAATTATAACTTTGGTTTTTAAACGTAATTAATTAAAGTTTCAGCATGATGGAAAGATAATGTTATTTATTTATTTGAAGAAGTGAAATTTTAACGTGTATCAAAATTTTTTGGTGAGAGTGAATAATTGTTCTGTTCATGGAAAATGATAGAACAGAGAATGATATGGGAAATATTTATAATGGAAAATAATATAGAGAAAGCATTGTGTAGTGTCGATGGATTCTTACTCTCAAAGTATTTTAATACCACCTTCTATCTTTGCATAAAATATAAACAATATATTTCAAATTCTTCTCTACTGGATGATTAGTGGTAATAAAGTAACAAAACACAACAGGTATGCTCGTTGAAACTTCTATCGTAGAAAATGCAATTACCGCGAAACTTTAGTAACTCATGCGATAACTTAATCTTCTGACGACTGATAGGAAATATGCATACCTGATGAAACTTCAGCTGACAACGTTAAGTTGCTCAGTTCAAATAGCGCAACTATTATCTATTTAACTCGTTAGAATAACTTTCTTAGACTAGTTTTCAGTCAGCAATAACCGTTTACACAAGATTCTGCAGAGAACCTGTTACGCTTCTATAACCAAAGGAACAGGATATAGCAATTGCGATGTTGTAACAATTAACGATAGTTACTTCCTCATAAATAAACATTTAAACGATTTCATGTCAAATGTCTTCGGATACTTTTCCCTTCGTACAATGTTTTCAGATATCAAAAACAATCTGAAGCCTAAAGTAATTTACTTTTTTGAGGTAAAATTCAGTTTTTAAAGATCAACTTTATGCAACGATGAAGAAAAAAAAAACCATTATAAATTCCTTTATCTCCAATTCATATCGGCGAATCGAAATTCATTCGTCTCGAGCAGGAACATTCAAACATTTTCACACACTGTCTTCCTTGCGCCATTTTTACGAAGGATCGAATTCCTCGGCAAAGTCCACGCGAAACTGAAATTAAAATAACTTGGCTGAGTTCGAAGGTAGGCCGAATGTTTCAGCGTAAATCATCGCCAGGCACGTGGCCACAGACGCTTTTAATTGCCGCTGCTTTGCACGCACGTGTCCTTTCATGTATCTCCATTCATTAACACCATCTACGGGCACGCACGGTGCAAAATCCACCGATAAGAAGGAAGAGGAACATCGACGGAGTTCATCGATCGGAGCTCGGTGCATCGGCTGTGTGAGTCTCAAACGACACATTCCGCAACGTCAAAGGGAAAATTGCCATCTATTTCCGCCGGAGAATTTTTATCTCCTTTTTCTTTCTTTTCACCGGACCATGTCGGACAAACTTCTCTGGCTTACGCTGGTATTACGTCCCAAGATTAGCCGCGGGAAATGCCATTCGGCAGTACTTCTTTTTTTTTTTTTTTTTTTAGAAAAATGGANAGGAGCTAAGCAATAGTTTACTGTCAAAACGAAAGCTATTTTAAATGAAATTGAAATTTCATTGAAAACGAAAAGAACATTATACGAGTCCTTGAAATTCCATAAATACAATGTTAGAACAGAACAGAATTCGACGAATAATGACTGAATGAATGTTTCAAATATAATGATGTTGCGTTTTGCGTTCATAGAGCGAAGATACGCAGCATGAAGATACAAAATAAATTATCTAAGTATTGAAACTACATTAATTAATCATATAACATGTACATGGTAATATACTTACCATATACATATATAACATGTATATGGTAATATATTAGTGAATGTTTACGCATTTATCAAAAAATTAAACGTGCATGATATATAAAATGTAGCACGTAATGTATAAAAATAAACGGCCAAGATAAAATATTCCAAATCTCCCACAATTATAAGACTCAATTCTCACGAACATCTACCGATAAATCTCTACAAAATAGCTCGTAAGTGTAGCACTCACCTAGGCCGCATGTTGAGTCAATCCATCTGACTTGACAGGTGGTTAATCTCGCCTCCGATGTATCACTCTCCCTGGAGGCCGCTTCTCTCTGTTCCGTGTCTCCTATTCCACCCTGCTGTAAACTTCCACCCACGAAAAAGATGACTCTGCTACCACTCTCGAATACTCGAATTGCCAAACTAAACTCGGCTATCTCTCCCTGGAGGCCGCTTCTCTCTGTTCCGTGTCTCCTATTCCACCCTGCTGTAAACTTCCACCCACGAAAAAGATGACTCTGCTACCACTCTCGAATACTCGAATTGCCAAACTAAACTCGGCTAAGCTTGGCACGAGCGGCTGAGAAATCCTTCGATCGAAGAGAGCGGAAGTTGAAGTTCAATGTAACGAGGTCGTGGTACACTCGATTTCAGCTCGATAGTCGCAACTGCAAGGGGCCGACGGTGGCGCCAATTTCCAAGGTCGCCCCGGGGAGCAAGGTCAACGCACTTCCGACTCAAACGATCGGCACCGAAACGATCTCCCTCCGATACACGCCACGGTTTTCGCACGCCGCCGTACTAAATCCGACGATTTCTCCCCGGTTTCTCACCAACAACTGCGCGAATAAGAACCGTGACCGATCGCTCGAATCTTGGGGACCAATCCCGTTCGACTACTCGCTACGTCGCGACCGCTGACAACCCAATCGACTCCACGGTCCACCACTCACTGACAACACTGTCCCTTCGTGACACTTGCCGCTTCCTTCTCGATTTTTCTCCCTCCTAGCCTCCTCCTACTCCGCGGCTGTCGGCACCAACGTCGTACCTAGACGTCGTCGTCACGCTGATCTACTCTTCTTTCCCTTTCTCTCTCTCTCTCTTTCTCTCCTTTCCTCTTCTTAACCCTTTACCCTCAACACTGTCGCCCCTCTTTCACCAAGCGTTCCCGCTCCCTCCCGCGATCTTCACCAATTGGATGGAATTTTAATTCGCAGACGACTTTCTTCGCAGGTGGTTCGCACGCTAGCGAATTCGTTGCGCTACGTCGTTCCAAACGATCGAGCCCCGATGAAACGGGGGGGATGAAACGACGATCTTAATCGTCGATGGCCGACAGGAGATCGAGCGAGCTGCACGCTGTTCTGTGCGAGCTTTAAGAAGACAACGACGAGGCAACCAGCCGGTGGCGGCCGATTCAAATTCGCTCCCCACGTGGCGGCGACGGCGTCGTCCTTGCGACTGCCACCGGCACGACGCCCGGCGCCGGGCAATGCGTCGCCATCTTGCGGCCGCCGGCTAAATCCGTTTTAGTGAACCCGCCACCGCGATGAAATTACACCAGACGTTTTCGTGCTCCTCTCTCACTCTCTCTCTCTTCACGACGCCCGGCGCCGGGCAATGCGTCGCCATCTTGCGGCCGCCGGCTAAATCCGTTTTAGTGAACCCGCCACCGCGATGAAATTACACCAGACGTTTTCGTGCTCCTCTCTCACTCTCTCTCTCTATCTCCCTCTTTCTCTCTCGTTTTTGCTTTTCTTCCTTTTCCCTCTATTTTCTTTCGTCCCTTATTTTCATGTGTTTTTGCTCTACCGGTTTTCCATCGGCTATCACCGGGAAGG
>NIPQ01091627.1:0-19090 GCA_002806875.1 Lepidotrigona ventralis hoosana
TGTTGTTGTTGTTGTTGCTGCTGCTGTTGCTGTTGCGACTGCGTCGGCGGTTGTTGCTGGCCTCTGCGAAACAGCGATCTGAACTTCATCATGGTCGCTCTTCACACTTCACTGGTCACTCAACCAAAATTCCAAAACCATTATTCTTGCGAGAACGCAAGCATTTATTATTTCTGGTCCGCTCGTTGTCCGGCAAACGGCATTATCGAATTTACCAGTCGGAAAATTCATTCGATCCGTAAGCCAGCTATTACATTAGGTGATAAGATCTCGTTGCACCGATGTGAAATTTGTTGGAAATGCTCCATCGTTGCGTTGGACCTCGAAAGTAACCTGATCCCGATCGATAAGAATTCCATTTTTTTCAGGATTTACGTTTCTCGCAAGGCCAACGAACACACACGCATACGTACACACAGAGGCAATCTAGATTCCTTACGATCAGCGCCTTTACACGTTGCACGCGCGATATTGGGGAAGTGGGAGGAACTTTTTTTTTTCGTGCAGTTTCTTTCAGTTTCAGTGTGCTACGGTGAAATTCTTCCTTCGCAAAGAAAGTGCACCGCTCGTGCCACTTTCACGCCATTGAATTTGAACAACGTCGGACTTCGAACATCAACCAAACGCATACGTGGAAAAGAACCTGCTTCTGGCAGCCAAGAACAGGCCTCTCTTGGTTTCTCTACGATGTCGCTCGAAGTTAAAGGCTACGCGACAAGAGAGAAAGAGACGATCGGAGACGGCCAGCAGCCTACGACGACACGATCCCGATGAAGGAAATTCGAAGATTCTCGTACGTCGAGATGCGGCGGCCTCGAGCCACTTTTCGAGGCTTGCGTGTCTCTCACGAGTGTCCACGAATTCCAGCCGAGCACGCACGGATGATTCGCCTGGATCTTAGCCTCCGACAGCGACCACTTGTTGCATCGACCGGTCGACCTCCGTGGCGCGAGTGTGTTTCTTCTCGATATCTGCCTGAGAGATACACTTGCATCCTTGAACGTCGAATCTCGTTGGAACGAAGAAAATTTCCCAACGAACGAATCCTGCTGGATGGAATCGAACAGCCCGAATGTCGGTCAAACACGAATCGGTAATTCGAAAACTCTCACGAAATTCCGATCATCCGTTTAACACGAGTCACTCGATGTACTCGGTGAAATTTTTGTTAATCAAAAATGTCTGGAACCTGAAAACCGAAGTTTCTACGTACTATCGACGACTGTCTCTTTTTTTTTTTTTTATTTTTTTTTACGGNNTTTTTTTTTTTTTTTTTTTTTTTTTTTTTTTTTTTTTTTTTTTTTTTTTTTTTTTTTTTTTTTTTTTTTTTTTTTTTTTTTTTTTTTTTTTTTTTTTTTTTTTTGGACCAACACAGTATAAAAACAGAGGTTGCTGTTGGATAAACGAGATCAAGGCTGACGGAGCTGTGGTGCTTTTTTCCCTGAACTCGCTGGTCGGTCGCCGAGCATCTAGATTTCATTCAGCAAGTAACGGCGTTTATAAATTCTATCCGCAAATCTATCGCCGGGAATTGCTATCGGCTGACGACGTGGCCTTATCTGCGGCTCAACGAGACGCAAGAAAGATATCGTTATCACCAGGTGTGTAGGAGGTTTCATACATACTTCATAACGTGATCGGTCACCGTGTGCAACAACACTCGGTCGGATAACTATTTCAGAGAATCTCGATGACTTCGGTGACTTGTGTCGACAGAGGAGAGAGGGACTATGGCTTTCTTTGCCAAGGCAAACTGAAAGTTAAGGAACGACGTCAGATCATTGGTAAATTGTGCGAGAGAATTGAATTCTGCGACATTTTTTTTTATGAGCTTTGCATGTTATACATTTAACTTTACGCGTCGTCTGCAGCCACTGGAAAAAAATATCGCAAGTTATATAAACTGAATTCGAACGGTTAAAAATGTCGGTGATGGTGACAAATATAAGCGGACAGGAGGAAAACACGCGGGCGTATTTTTGTCACGCGTGATACCCTTGATACGAACATTTATATACAAAACAAACAGCGATTGTTGCAGTCGCCTTGCGCAAATATTGAACAACGATCACCGAAGGCTGGAATGTGGTACGTCTTTCATTTTGGATTGTTTTTGGGAAGCGGTTGATAAACGATTACAGGGAATAGATAAAGAAACAGGGATTGATGCTGGTTCTTCGATCAGCTCGCTTATGACGTCACTATATTCCTCGTTTTCTCCCAATTGACTCTCTCCTTATTCAGAAGGCCTTTAGAAAGCATCCCAGTTGCAAGCTTTTATATTCGTGAAAGTCTCTAGAAATGTTCAATATTTGTTATGCCTTGTGCAATAACTCGCCAATTATGATATCAGTGATCTGGCAATTACAAATTGTAAATTGTAGATTTTTTTCTTTTTATAATTTTACCTGCACAAGTCGGTAACTGTAACTTGCAAGGTTCATCTAGAAAATTGTTTTACCATCTAGTGTTACTCTGACACAGTATAATCTACTAATACCAATGATGATTTGCAACTTGCAGTTTATAACATTTTACTAGTAACAATTGAATAATCAATCATGGAAATGTTTGTGTCACATCCAGTTATTAAATTCAATGTTATCTATTTTGCACTTCATTGGAGTTCATTAATGGCGGCTTAAAGCCATCGCTAATGTGAACGTGTTCACATAGCTGAACATCGTTCTACGGTTATATTGCCGTAAATGTAAAGAAGTCACCGGGTTGCAACGAGAAGCTCATTGACTTTTGATTCACTGGGTATATAGGTCGTCAACTAAGTACATAGTACCGCTCTCGTTGTCAGAGTGGGTCGTCGATTCACACCACTTTAGAGGTCCCGTAAGAATCAGCCTATGCTTCTCTCCCTCTCTCTCTCTCTCTCTCTCTCTCTCTTTCTTTTTTCTCTACTCGCGTAAAGAACCAACATTAATTAAGACAACGAGTGGACATCGTCGACAGGCGTTCTCATAAACTTCAATCTCACGACGAACTATATATGCAACTATTCTTGAAATGTTTTCAATAATTTTCTATTGATTTTTCAAGTGTAGCCAAGCGCCTTAATATTTATGAATGGGATTCTAAGTTCTTCAGGAAACGATGGTCACAGAAAAAATGAGCATGACTTATCTGATGTAACGGGGAAGCTGATTTATAATCACCTGGAACAGAATTGGACCAGTTAGTGAGTTGGAACCTCTTACGTCAGGCCAGCATGATTCAGAGGGAAACATTGGAAGGAAGAAATGCATACAAGTTAGTCAGACTAACCAGATATCCCTGGAAGAATAACGAACTGATTAAATGACCATAACGAACCAGCACGTTGGAATATACACGTATTCACAAAAGTATTCCAACATTTATATACTAGTCACATTATGACGACTATAATGGTCACATTGATTAATAAAGTCGTCAAAGTGTTTTCAAATACTTTTGTAACGACATCTATTTAGACAGAATTAAAATGCAATCTTCTGACATCGGAATCTTTCAACAAAAGTAATGGCTCAAGAATAGGCATATGGAAAGAACACGCAATCAGGCGTGACAATGCTTATTCTCAAGCGGACATCCAGTGTTCAAATGAATATTTAATTCGACCAAGTGGTCAGTGAATGAAGTCACCGAATGATAGTTCAATCCCCTTGTTTATACATGCTGGTGATTTCTGAAGAGGCCTTTTCTGTTTGTTCGAATTTAGCGGAGATGCCAGCGCTCACCGTTACAGGGAACAAGAGGGCAAGAAAGAAGAAACTAGCTGAACTGCACACTCTGCGGACCAGAATTTCGCCTGATGGTATAAAGCTACTTGCACGCAACAATCAACCGGCGTAACTCTTGACAGTAAGAGAAAGTGCATGTACTGTGTGTGTACAGGCATCTCTAACTCACGCAAACGAAAACTTCTGGAAAAAATGGAACATGATCCTTACGTTGAACTGTCTGACATTTTTATAGAGATGACAGAAGAGTCAGAAATATGTATCGATAAAAAAAAAAAAATGATGTATATAAGGTGTTGAGAAACGATTGGCGAAAGAATTTTTCTTACGACGAGAACGATCAATCATACATGTTTCTTCTTCTTTTCGCATTTCTCTCGTTTCGCAGAGGAGAGGAGGCCGCCTAACTGGCGAAACGTGTCACATGGCTCGCATCATTGTGCGAGACGCGCGGTAACCCGATCGCCGGGGAGATTCATTCGACTTGAAAGTTCCAAGCTGAAACTCACTTGTATCGCTGCCTTAGCTCCGCCTCGTGTCTGCCAAGACGCTCGACTTTTTTGCTCGTTGGCCTTTTCGGGCTGAAAAGCGACGTGACCACGTCCCGTTTTTTCCCCGTGCCAGCCGATGGCTTCGATTCCAACTTCGATCTGAAAGTTTCAATGAAAATACTATGACTACAAGCACGTCGAATAGTTCTCAAAATTAGAGACAATAAGTTACGAATTTACGTATACACACACACACACACACACACACNTATATAATATATCTATATATAATATATATATAATATATATATCGATTATATATATAGAGTGATTTATATATATATATATAATATATATATATTATATTATATATATATATATATATATATAAATCAATCTCAAAGTTAGATATATTATATATATATATATATATATATATAAATCAATCTCAAAGTTAGAGAGAATAAGTTACGAATTAACGCGCGCGCGCGCGCGTGTGTGTGTGTGTGCGTGTGCGTGTGCACGTACATGTACACACTTAATTTATATATATATATATATATATATATAAAAGATATAAATTAAAAGTGTGTACATGTGGTGCATATTTTTTTTCTTTTTTCTGGAACACCCTGTACAATACATTAATATCTCAAGTTTCAATTATGTTATAAAGGCCACGGTTGATTGACGACGACGATGTTGTAACTACGTGTGTTACAAGCGATAAAGCGCGTTGAACTTTCATGAGTGAAAGAGCGGCTACAAAAATGATGGACATCGTTCTAAACTAGGCGAACAACGATCGTAGGAATCGACGTTTCTTGCAAAGAATGAGCAAATGAAAAAGGATCGTGCGACACGTAGGCGAGTTAACACTCCCACCTGCGCCCACAAAGAGCGCGCCAACAGCGAGCTCATTATCATCGAATTACAACGACAAAGCTCCTTCACTTCTGTTTCAAATTCGTTCTTTACGGTTAGTCTTCACAGCTAGTTTTCGCCCAGAGATTAATTGGTTCGAAACTTTCCTAGAGGCTTTCAACTATTTTCTCCCATTGTGTGCCACTGATCTGTCTCATTGCAATTAAACGAAGTTTAATCCTTCGGCCTATTATAAATAAATTGCGTTACACTTTGCTGCTAGTTACGTTCCCTTGAGAAAGAAAAGAAAGTGTAGAAAACTTGGACTTGGGTTCAACGTTATTCAGCAATTATGACATGCATCGAGATGTGGCCAGTTGACGGGTCATTTCTATTACTGATCGTTGGTCAATGCCCTCGATCGTTTGATTCATTTACCAGGGACGAGCGATCTAGCGAATCGGATCGATTTCATTTTGCGTCTGTGCTTGGCTAATGTTCTTCCAACGTCTTATATAAATTGCCAGTAATAAGTGGTCTTAACAAGGATGAAGGGGAGAAGAGGAAATGTTACTGGTTTCTCCACCGCAGAATATTTTCTTGCATTTAGGCTCCCGGTACATCCAGACTTACGAGAGCAATTCAATAAAATCTGCATGAAGATTCGGTTCACCTATTAATTATCATGGATCAATGATAAATTTTACAGATTTTTATATACTTTCACGCATTCTATATAAGAATTGTGCATTTTCTCATGCTTTTCATAAGAATAACTTACTTTCATGATATTTCAATATTGATGGAAAAAAAAAAAAATAAATTTGCAGGGGATACCCGGATTTGAACCGGGGACCTCTCGATCTGCAGTCGAATGCTCTGCCACTGAGCTATATCCCCAACAGGAACGAAGCTTCCGAAATGGTGTTCAGCAACCTGTCCATAAATTCTTTTAAACAAATCGACTTAACCATAAAGAGAGATCGTAATAAAATATTTTCGTAATTCGATTAGGATCGAACAGTCACCAAGCGTAATTCGGTGATGGCAATTTGGCGGTGAGGAAGCGACGCCAATGGCTGCGACAGGTAGATAACGGAATCTCTGGAAAAAAAAATGATGGCGCGACTGGTTTTTTGATGCGTGACAGACAAGGCTTCCTGCCAAAGGAAGCGCATCACGATTGCGATAACGAGGCAAGCTACAATTTCTCGACTCCCAATGTTTGTTAATCAACATGTTTACCGCCAACACAGTACGCCTCTCCCTTTCGCGTCAGTGTCAGCAGAGTTACTAACCACATCGCCATCTGCAGGTTAATTGTTTCACTCTTTTCGTTGTTATCGACTCACATCGGCAATGTAGAAACATACATTATCGATCGTGTCTGCCAAACAAGAAAAGTGAAATATCCCGACGTAAACAAACGCACGTTTGTTTCACAATAAGTGGCAAAGTACAGAGTCGACTTATATAGTTGCCGAAGCAGAAAAGACGATGCACATCGTTTTTTAACCAGCTTTCACTCTAACGCAACGGAATGTGAAACGAGAAGCTCCGTTGGAAATCGTATTCAGTGACTGATTATTTCTACGAATCTGTTCTAGATATTCCCTAGATATATTCACAAACAGGAATCATGATGTTATTATGTAATTCAAATTAAAAAAAAAGGTCTGATTTGAGTGTCGTGCACATTAGAACTACCGAAACGATCAAAACGACCAATTTCTAATCATTGTTAGAAATCTTAAAGATTTAAAACAGTGTATTTTTAGCGACTTGGATAAAGTATTTTATTCTACATCTTATTTCTTCTATTTTTACATCAATGAAAGTTTCATGCTTTGATCGTCTGTCGGTTGTTCTAGTGTTAACGTTTCGAACACATTGCGTTTGTTGCATTTGCAACAATCACGTAAAAAACAATGGGTCTACTCACCGGGTCTTTGCAGGCTTGTTGGTGATCGGTATAGAAGTGGCTGTCGGCCGTTTAAACGGGGCCCGCTTTCCCGAACCCACGGACATCCCGCTTCGAGCCTGCCGCAAACAAAAGGAACAGAATTAACGAGTGGGACACACATAGCAGGAGGATCGTCGGATCGGTAGAATGCTCAGTCGAACGGTACGTCGTTCACCCATTCGTCGTGCGTCACTTTCGAGATACATGTCTCTGCCGAGTACGGGAGAGCGCACGCGAACGTCTTTGGGCAAACAGCACAGGTGCAGCGTTGAAACCGCAAGTGTGACATCCTTGGCAAGGTATCTTCTCTTACGAGCATGAACTCGATCTGGCCGCGTCGCGTGGACACGCACAAACGGTAGCCGCTAACGAAACACACGTACTATAATAATTATAGAAACGAAGGACGCCGGTCGAAGACGCGCGTCAAACATTCTCAAGCGCTATGATCTAGAAATACGATAGTATTCGCGAGAAGGACGGACGAGTTCTTCAGGGCTGAACTGAACTCGCTCCGTTGGTTACAAAAAGTACTTAATCAATTTTTGAATTATATTCTAATAGTTTCGTTACGGTCTGATGAAACACCGTTTTCTTTGGTCAGACGAGAAGTGAAATATATACAAATACTTTTTGTAACTACTGCGTATGTATGTATGTACTTGTACCGAGCTCCCTCCTAGAACCTCCAATATTTGCCGAAACATTTCGCTTGATGCTTGCTACTGTACAGCTATGTACGTTGCTATACGATGCTTAACGATCACAATTCTTCCACAGGATCACAATTCCACAAACGAAACGATCTTTTAACCTATAACGCACGCACAACATTTCCCATCGAGGCTGCACCTCTCCCGAACGCGGAGAGAACTCGACGGAATTCGAGGTAACACGATAAGAGGTAAGTCGGCTGTGATAAGTCGGCGAATATCTACAGACGCACGACACGTTAAACATTGTGATAGATAATAATATATGTTGTACAGACTTGTTTGGAAATTTTACGGTTATATTAATACATACAAGTTTTTTACGTGTGTCCACGTTATCGCTGGTGCCGCGAAAATTAAAATTTTTTTCCCCGAGTTTCACGTTTAATTCGGTGAAGCTACTATAGCGTTGTTACATATGTACACGTTGAAAGAAATAAATTCATCTTCTTTGACCCTTTCGCACCGTACGAAATATTTCAACAGCAATTGAAACAAAAAAGGAATCGCTGCCACGATCGGCAGAGTTCTGAAACGAGCCATCTGTTTTAGAAGCTGCGACCTGATGTATTCGAGAATATCCGTCGGCCAGACTAGATAAAGCACCATAAAGCACCGTAAACGAGCGAGTCTGAAGAACTTATATTACAATGTGTTGAACAAGTACCGGTTCCCTTCCCAGGAGAACTGGCGAGGCCCAATGGATTTTCAGCGAATATACACTTGGGAGAGTTTCAATCAGAAGGGTACATGTCCGTATACATAGCTGTAAAGGTTCATCGAACTTTCGCCGCGCGTACGGGTTCTCGGCCAGTAATAAAGATGCATGCCCGGTACGTAACTACGTTCTGTACATACGTACGTATTATCCTGCACCCGTGGCCGCTCGCTCGACGAGCAAAATACTCTCGCGGCGAACATACTAAAACTTGACGATATGTACGACGGGTGTGTCCCGTTGTCCATCGTTTTACAGGACATTTTCCCACGACAAAACACGGCCTAAATTCTAATCTCAACCTGAGAGGCCTTTGCACTCCACCAAATCCATTCAATCAGTTTTCACGAGTATCAATCTCACAGCCAAACACTCAGACTGCGAATTCTAAGTATTTACAAAGTTACTGGTAATACGAGATACCTAAAATTTCATACTGTTACACTGTTTAGACGCAGACAAGACAAATCTGATTGGTAGGTCAAATTCTTTCAGTTTGTTTCTAAACTAATTTTATATATATATATATATATATATATATATATATATATATATATAAAACTTGGAAGAAACGACATCAGTCAAATATAAATTTGTCTAATAACTATGACTCAATAAAGCAAATAATCCCTGATTAAAGCTCGTGTCTTCTTCTTTTTATCCATCCTGACAGGTATTGCGTAATCTAACTTCTACTTCATTTTAATTGAAAGGTTATAATCGACCGTTCTTGGGACAGCGAACCAGTCGGAACGAACGTGTGGAGGTAGTGTTCGCTGAAGGAGCTCGACACATAGCGATACAAGATCCACTGGTACATAAGGCGCATGTGCATGACCGGTTAGTTGCCGCTAGCACCAAGTCGCGCGCGACTCTTGTCCACCGAAGGAATTGGAATCTTTTGCAGAGACAGATGGTTGTTGGCCGGCGGTTCTCGCGGTTCTCGCAGAGACCCCGGCCTTGCATAATTGGCAAATTGGCAGATTCGACTGATCCGTGTAAGCCGATAATCTCGATAATCTCTCGTCTATCGTTTACACGTTGATCGGAAACGATCAGCCCGATCGTGTTCTGCGGTTTGTTAACGGGCTTGTACTACATTTGCTCGACGTCAGGATCATCTTCGTTCATTTACGTTAACGTTGCACGGATCTATCTTTGTCTAGAACAGATAAAGGCAGGGCGGTTAGCAACTTCGACAGGAGAGACAGATCAAAGGATGAAAATTACAAGTGAAACTAATTGGGAATTAGTTTTGGGAAACATTTGATTGGCTGGCTCGAATGGAACAACCGGCTCCAACAGGCGTTAAAATACGTCGAGCAGAATCATCGTCATCGACACAGATACAGGCTCCACAGGGCTCCGAAGGTTTTTCACGTCTGTGCCGTAGGGTGTGGCGATGATAGGCTTGTTTCTCCTACGGCCTACACTTTGTCAACGGGAGCAGCAACTCAGACGGGCACCGCCGCGCCACCGGGTCCACACCAAACGGCCCACACACACGCGACACCCGCGTAAACGATCCAACGGGTCGCGCGGTGAACTTTTATTATCTCTGTTGTCTTTCCTCTCGAACGCCCTCTAAATCGACTCGGATAAGTGTCACGTGTACGTGACGTCTCCATTATATATCCCATATAACGTGACTCGGTTCATATATACACCGGTTCGATCTCCATCAGAACCCCTACGTCTTTTCGTACATGCACGTGTATATATACACTGAAGCGTGACATAATCTCGTCGTGACCGCACCTGCACATAGGTATCCAATTTTAGGGTCCGTTATCGACGGCAGTGGCTTACTGGTGGCTGTGTCAACAGTAAACGGGTGTCTAGCCTGGACGAAGAAACGAACTGGTCGCGAGAGAGAAAGTGAGAGAGAGAGAGAGAGAGAGAGAGAAAGAGAGGGAGGGAGAGAGAGAGAGGAAAATCGAAACGATCCGCGCGATTCGGCAGTTCAATGCGAACTGGCTATGTCCATGCCATTCCAATCCACGTTATTCCGCTGCAATGACCTCTCCTGGCTCTCCCTCTCCCTCTCCCTCTCTTCCTTCGTCGGCTCGTCCCTTAGCTAGGTATCAGGCCGCTTCGTGTCCATCACACTCGAAACAATCGGTTGCTCGATCGATGGTGTATTTTCCCTTTGTAATAATCGACCGTACAATCCCGTGATAATAACACCGTGATAACGTAGGTGGTCTGTTTTTCAGGACTTCTGAAAGAGTTTCACGCTGTATAGTAATTTCTTACGTGACCAAATACACTGGCCTTGTTTTTAAATTGAGTCTCATTCAGTCTTATTGAGAATGCTAATGAAATTTCAGAATATGCTTTACATAATACGTCACGTGCACAGTAAATGGTACCTGGTGAACAGATGCTAGATCCAATTTTACTTGTCCATCCCGTGACTAGTCAGAAAACGTATCGAAGGAAGAGTTCTAGTCATCTTCAGAAAGAGAGAGAGAGAGAGAGAGAGAGAGATCTTCCAACATTCTACAGAATGGCAAAAAGAAAAAAAAAAAGAAGGAAACATGTCGCGCATGTGACACATCGTCATGGCTTTTTACCGATTAGAAGGTGCACACACGCACGTATATACATGTACGATCCATCCAGCTCGGCCGACCTTGGTACACGCGAACTAGGTGACCTTCTGACCTAATCGCCGCTAATTTCATTTGCCGTGCGCATGCATTAGGTAACATGCAAATCCCCGCGCCCTGTGATGGAAGCCAGCTGCAGAGAACATTCTCCTGGAACAGCTCCTGTCGCGCTCCAAATACCTGTTCGCTTCTACCCACCTGGCGTGATTACGTCCTGTGGCATCCCACGTAGATCTAACCACGGATCGCGAAGCTCGGGCCCTGTCTCGTTGTCGTGAGAATCCATTTCTTCTTTTTCTTCGTTTTTTTTCCTCAGTTCTTTCTCCTCGCTGCCTTTGATTCGAATTTCAGTTACCTCAACCTGCAACCAATTCGTCACGTTTCTGTCATCATTCTGTGGTCTCCGGGCGCTTTCCGGAGTTTCCAGAGTTAGCTTAAATGCCTGTAAATATCTATCACTTCGAGACTGATAATCTTGTTAATTAACGGTACCAATGTTAAATGTGTTAGTGTTAGATAATTCTCAATCTTGTCTTTCTGCTCTCAAAGGATTCCTTCAGTCTCGTTGCTGATTCCGTATCCACGATGTTTCAGCTCTTCCCAGAAGACGTAAACAATTCGAAATAAAAATTAAGAAGCAAAGCATCGCATTTGCATCGATAATTCCTATCTTCCTTAAAGTGAATACAAAGACCTCATCTCCCAATTTTAAGGACCATGGTTTACCACGCAAATGCCATTTTCGTTGGGTTCGTGTTAAATTGGCCGGTTAAAATAAACGTTACAGGACGGTTAGATGCAGCTAGAAGCAATTACGTTAACAGTTAGCATCGCGACGATTAGAAAAAATTACTCACGTCACGTCGCTCACCGGATCCTGTTTTCAACGTTGTCGTTACGTTGTTACCGATCGAGCGTCGTTACAATGTCGATCACAATTCAGCAGTCTATTCTTTTATCTTCCATCTTTGATATGATACGCGGCACGCTGAGAGAAGGCGCGAACCGACGCGGAACTGCATGCGCCGCGAACAACAGTCCGCGAGAGACTGCCGGTTGCAATGACGATGCATCGTCTTCGACTTGGATGGGCAAAATGGATGGATGGATAGACGACGTAGCAGGCCGACGCTGCTAATCACCATGGAGCACAAATACGCAACGCAACTTATAATGCGCGTGAATGTCAGTCGATCCGGAGATCTGGAAAAAAATTTATATGAAATAATACTTTTTATTTTGGTAAAAATTTTTCTTATTTTTTTTTTTTGTCCTAAGTATTTTGGTGGCTCACGAAAATACTTGACATACACTTACACATAGGCAAACTATATAAAACGTTCCCATTTTAAGGAACCTGGAGCCAGAAAGTTTTTCACAAAATCTGAGATTACAATGGATGAGTCGAGGAGGGGAAAAATCACTGTGCGAGGGAATCGTCAGATTCATTTCAAACTTCAGCAATATAATCATGATAATCTCTTCTTAGAGTTCTAATGAAATTTCGTGTAAAAAATAAATGTTGCACCGACCAATTCTAAATAAATTGATTGAAACAATTAGGAGTGAGGACTCAACAGACAGGGTGGAATATTTCTTACGTAACCATGAGGGTGGGTCGACTTGTCCTTGAGTTGAACAATAGGTGGAGCACACACGTGTATATATAGTTTTCTGCTGAGTCAGTACGTTTGCTTTACAATTAGTGATATCAACGTCCCATCGAAACTAAACAGTGTAAAACAATAGCGTTAAATCAGATGGAAAAGGGACGTGACACTTTTGGCTACTTATTCAGAGGCAAACTATCTAAATTATACGGTTCGACATATGGCTATAGATAAGATACGCGAGCATTAACTCGTCGCTGGATCTATTTGACAGAGAAATGAACCAACCATGTTGACGTTTTGTTTTAACAAAAATATCCTCAAAGTAGCAAGTTGAGGGAAAATGTTACAAGTGGCCTTATTACGAGGTGAGAATGCTTCGTGTTACGATGCAATAAAATACAATCATCCGAGTTTGCATTGTGGGTCATCACGGAAGCGTAAAACATGGTTGGGAGAAGCATCTGAAAAAAATCCAAGGCTCGTCAGAAGAAGAAAACTGACTTTGTAACTTTAAATCTTTTCCTGAGATATTATCCATGTACTACATATATATATATATATATATATTACATATTATATATATATATATATTATATATATATATTATATATATATATATTATATATATATATAAAAGAGAAAAAGAAATGTAAAATACTGGGTTTTCCTAATAAACTGTGGAAGTTGTACCAAACAATTTCACAAAAGTGAAAACAGAAGAACGTAATATAGAGAGAGATGCTTAGGATATGCAAAAAAATATAGAAATAATTCGTTCGATGATCAATCGCCAGTGGCAATAATTTTTTGCATCGGATGGGAAATCAACGGCTTAAATAAAGGTTCAAAAGTCGGAGCAAAGTCTAAATGACAGTGCGAGGGACCCGAACGCATGAACAGCCCATGAAGATCTCTCCCGATGTCTCTGCCAAGTCCTACGAAGGTAACCTAGACCCTGCTGGTAATTCGACCAGCGGAACAACGCGTCATACGTCTGGCAAACGCATCATGGTAAACGCAAACTTTCCTGCCAAACTAGAGCGGCGTGTGCTAAAGATAGGTCGGGAATCGGCGTGTGTACCTACAACCGGTGCGGGAGACAAGGGCAACCTTGGCCTTAGAAGTTTATATAACGAGGAAGCGCGAGGATCGCCAGCTCAGTCGCGTCGTTTCATTTCGATCCATCGATTCGTCACCTGGCCGAAGCTTCTTCGTCACACAGGCGCAGTCACAGAAACTTGACTTCGCTCAACTTCAATTCTCACTCTCCAACTTCTAATCATTCGGCCGTTAATTCAATTACATAGTCGTGCACACTGGATGGAACAGTGGATCCCATTGGTAAAAGCTCGTAGCCTTCAATTGAAGTCGTCTTAATCGTAATAAAACCAAGATAATTGATCTCGTTTCACGATCGACGTTCGTGTACTCTGTGCTATGCTATCTGGAAAATAGTCGACGGACGTCGGAGTTATCAATGATTCAATCAGTTCGTTATACCGCGAATTTGAAAGTGATCGAGCAAGAGAAGATCAGCTGATTAGTGAAGTGTGCATGGGACAATTGGAAACGTAACAAGCGACGGAGTAGCGTTAAAAGTGAAACGTTTAGAGGCGATTGAATCGTTTGAACGTGATCATGGTGAGTAGCGGCAAGTGGCGCTTCCGGTGCCCGGCGAAGCAAAAATGCGCTTTCGGTCCGTGGAAAGTGTGACGCTGCGCTTCCTCCTCTTGAATGTCGTTAACCGTCTCCGTGCTGAAATAAATAAATTCGACAAACGCGAAGCTTTCGAAAAAAGTCAGCCAACTCGCCAAACATAGCTTGAATGTTTGACGACTTAACCGAGATATTTAAGAAGAACTGAACCTCCTTTAAGGCTCGACAACCTTGTTGTTCCCCAATAGAGCTATTTTCTAGCGTTTCCAAATCTCACTCGCGTGCACTGCTATTTCTGGAGAACGGCATTGAGGAGGCCTCATCGCAGAAAATATATGTTCAGGTGACGCGGCACGTCTAGAATCGGAAAAAGGCAATGCATCTGATTTTACTCTGGGCGTTGGTCGCCCTAATTGGCCAAGTGAAGTGCAAATGCAGCCTAGCGCCGATTCTGAATGACGAACGGTCGACCGCCTACGTTTGCACACACGGTGACCTGAATGATCTCGACGAGATATCCAGCGACGCGGACTGGATAGAGTTCACGGTGTCCCGGTTCAACCTTCTCGCGGACAACGCGTTCTGGCGTTTTACAAACCTCCGCAGGCTTTCCTTCTACAACTGTCAAGTCAATTTCATCAGTCCAGACGCTTTCGCAGGTCTGGATAGCCTAGAGTGGCTCATATTCCACGGTACCAAGATCCACGTAGCTAGGGCCGTCTGGTTCCGTCCTCTGACAAACTTGCGGAGACTCATCTTGGACAGGTGAGGTATATTCACTCCTTCGAACGAGTGAAAACTACTTTCAAACAGCTGACAGAAAATCGTTCAAACCGTAATGCGAAGAGCATACAGTATACGTATATATACATACGTACGCTGTTCGCGTATTGAGAGAGATGAAATAAAATTCAAAATAGAAACGATCAAAATTACCCAGGCTATTCTTGGGATCTATCCTGACTGCTTCACACAAAATCCAAGTCAGATCGAAAACGGGATCGGTTACATAAAAACAGCATAATGATCGACGACCCAGTTGTTAACAGGGAGCGAGTCTGAAAACGCATGATGTCACGGCCTGAAAGGATTCCCAAGAAAACACACCGACACCGTGGGTCGGGGTTATTTGCAAGAAAAGACTTTGCGGAAGCGCGACATTTCCTTCTTTGCGAAACGCCAGCGCCCTCGCTCGCGTCATTGTAAATCGCGTACGTCGTTACGTAAAAATGATAATAGGCCTCGTAATAATCGTAATAAATGCGATGCACGTCCGGATTGTTTACAGATGCGGCCTGGTACACGTCGAGCCCGATCTGTTTCGTATGCTGCCGAGACTGGAAGTCCTGGGCCTGCGCGATAACGATCTCAATTGCTTGCCGATCGACGAACTGCTCTACCTAAGGTCGCTCAAGACCGTGCGAGTCGACGGGAATCCCTGGCTCTGCGAGTGCCGGCGGAAACTCGATCAATACCTCCGATCCCGTTCCATCGTCCAGGAAGTCGAATGTCTGCGGCAAATCAACGTCTGCAAGAAGTATCAATGCATGACTCCCATTGGCTTTCCCGTTCTCCCCTCTACTCTCACTACTCAACGATTGCACGACTTTGACAGGGTAAGCGTGCAGATCGTGTGATTCTACTGGTTGTAGAAAGAAAATTTTATGATTTTCAAAAAGAGAAAAAGAAAACGTCTGTCGCAGGAACGCACGCTCATTCGCGGAAACGAATTTCAAACGAACGTGTTCACCTCGCTGGACAGACTTCCAGACAAAACTTCCTGGATCGAAGTGTCCGGCTTGAGGATAGACAAGTTGCCGAGGTACGCGTTCTTCAGGTTTGGCAACAGTCTAAGGACGCTGGAACTGATCGACTGTGGAATCACCGCGATCGAGAACGGGGCGTTTGCTGGGCTGCACAAGCTGGAGCGGCTTTCATTGGTCGGCAATCGGTTACCTGTCGTCGGTGCCAATTGGTTTCGAGATCTCGTCAGCCTTCAGCAATTGATCTTGGAGCGGAATGGCATGGAACAGATCGAGAGAGCAGCGTTGTGGCACGTCGGTGACTCCCTGCGACACCTCGACATCCAGTACAATCTGTTCCGGTGCATACCCGTCGAGGAACTGGCCGACCTGAAAAAATTAGAGAGGTTAGACGCGATGGGGAACCCGTGGTTTTGCACCTGCAGGGCGAACCTTCAAAGCTTTCTCACCCAGAGGAACGTTGGATTCGAAATTAACGCCGGCCGGTGTTACGCGAACGAGAACGAGATTTCAAATGGCAGCACCGATTGGCGCCAGCAACAGGTACTACGTTAGTCGCTGGTCTGTCTAATTTAAAAAGTTTACCTCCGAGTTCTATAAATATACTTTTATACATTTTCGCGAAAAGTGAAATTGTCAGAAAAAAAAAAAAAAATAAAAATTTCTCAAATAGAAACATTCTGGTGATGGAGATTTAATTTCTAGAAATTACAAACAGTAACCAGAATCACCTAACTTTTACCAACTCTCGTACTATAATTCCCTTGAATTCGAATATAGTTGCATATAATAATTATGATCTATCATTTTTAAAATAACTGTCATTCTTTTTCTGTACGTAGACCATCGTCCAAAATACTTCGTTCACGACTGGAAGAGTGCATTGGACTTCTTTTGAAGACAGCCTTAAGCAAACGAACGTCTCCATAGTCGGACCACCGCCACCTCCTCCACCGCCGGAAATTCATGTCGTCTCATCGCCATCTCCTGTTTACATGGGCACTTGTTATCGCGAGAAACCCGATGGAAACTCGATCTACGTTTGTCGAGCCATCACGTCGATCGAGGAATTAGGCTTGGTACCTTCGACGGCGCGCGAGATTCGAATTATCTTGTCGAACATCAAGAGGATCCCAGAAAACACTTTCGCGCGTTTCGACGGTTACCTATCGAGGTTGGAGTTCCGAGACTGCGGCATCGAAAGAATTGAACCGCGCGCTTTTTCAAATCTTCGTAACTTGGAGTACCTGTCGCTCCGTAGCAATCAACTGGAGTCCATTAGTTCGGAGATGGTCTACGGTCTTCATAACCTACGGCACTTAGACCTGTCTCATAACAACATACACAGAATTACAAATGACGTGTTCGATCACCTACCGTACCTTATTAATCTAGACGTGTCCGACAATGCCATGAACTGCATCGGTATAGAGTACATAGCCCGTCGACTGCATTACCTGTCGTTTCTGGACGTTTCTAACAATCCGTGGAGCTGCCTCTGTGGATCAAAACTGGCAGAATTCCTGGACTCGCGACGCATGAAATACGACAAAGGTTCGCTCCTCCTGAAGGAAGATTGTTACGCCACCGCGGAACGCCCAGAGGTCACTACTAGCCCACCAGTTCCGGTGACAACTAGCGCCACGCTGAGGAACGAGACCGTAGAAGGGACCTGCACTATCGACGAAGATACAGCAGAACACCGTTATCGATGCACCGGTGGTAATCTGTTGTTGCTGCAGTCGATACCGTCGGAAGTGACAGCCATCGAATTCAACGAAGGCCACCTGCCGAGGCTACCCTCAGGCTCTCTAGCGAAATTCGCAAATCTGCGAGAACTCGTAATAAGAAATTCTGGATTGACTACTATAGAAGACGGTGCGTTCAACAATTTGAATAAACTGGAGAATCTGACGATACAGGACAATCCTCTGGAAATGATCGGATCCTCCTGGTTCGTTTTGCCGAACTTGGACCGATTGGATCTGCGCGGCAACTCGATCAAGCACATCGAGTCCGGATCGTTTCGATATTTGAATCGACTCACTTACTTGAATCTCGAGGGCAACGATCTGAGGTGCATATACACAAGCGACTTGAACGAGATGTCCAACGTGTATATCGTCGAATTCTCCGGGAACCCTTTGAAGTGGAGATGCAGAGTCGAGCTGGAGCAATTTCTGGAGGCTCGAAAAATTCGGTTCATAAAAATCGAGAACTCCTGCGAGGGTAAAAAGTTAGTGAGGAATCTCCTGTTGCAGAATAAAACGGATGGTTCGTTCGATTGCCCCTCGGAATGTTCGGCTGCCTCCACCGGGCAAAATTTCTTCGTTCTGTTCATACTATCGTCGCTGATAACATTAGTCCACTAAGTGGTATTAAATTTTAATACTTAACTATGGTACAACGATACATGTGTTCATTCGTTGCAAAATGCATTTTGCACACCTCGTTCGAGTAACTGACGGAGAATCAAATGTTACGATGCACGATGTTAGAATTATTTTGCCTTAGCTCGAGTTTGTTTTAGGTTACATCCATTTCTTTGGGCGTAAGATGGTGTTCAAAATACACTTATGTTAGTTTTTAGAATGCGAGGTAACTCAATTAACAGGATCAATTAACAGGATTAATTGGCATTGATTCGAGTGGAACTTGCGTCAGATTTAATTAACGTTATTAGGAAACAATTCGTCGGATGCAAATTCGCAAATTCTAGCAAAATATCAAATTTTGCACAGGCGGAGATCGGTATCACGATGGTGACTTACTTGACGAAAATCAAAATTCAAGCGTGTGTATAAGCATTTCAAAGCATTTTTGGATCGTATTTATTAGAAATTGTCACACGTTGTAAAAAGATGTCCCGGATTCGGAATGTCCTCAAAACATTAATTTTTCTTCGATAAAGGAAATACTTATGTTGAAAGAGCGTGACGAAATTCTGTAACCCAGTGCTTAAT